>JAJAGP010003200.1:0-81086 GCA_025084515.1 Ancistrus triradiatus
GGAACTAAAAGAAGTCCTGCACCCTGTGAACGAAGTAGACGAGCTGGATTGTAAGACTCTAAGAGTTCACTCAGATAATGTGGGGCCAGGCCATGTAGAGCTTTATAAGTTATAAGAAGTATTTTGTAATCAATGCGGAATTTAACTGGTAACTGACTTCGATGACTGACTTGGCTTGAAGCCTAACAAGTAAACTAACATCGATGACCTTACAAAACCCTCAGTGGATTACTTGTTTAAAATTTTCAATGGTAACATTTATGCTTAATTTTCTCCAGTATGACATATTTAACAAACAAACAGAACTAATATTTAAAATGGCCAGAAGTATGTTTGGTTTGTTACCCACAGAGTTTACTTTTCTTGTATTTTATCTATAATTATATATCCACAAACATAACTAAAATATCAGATTTTCACAGAAGTCCTAAAATCAGACAAGGGGAAAACAAAATAAATTAAACAAACAAGCAGAAAAAACTACCACTAAACTTGTCCTGTAACTGTTGCAAAATTGCAAATACATGCAAATTTCCACAACATTTCTATTCATTTTGACTTGGTTATGCCAAAAATGTTATTCTTATATAACCATTTTTTTGTTAAAATGAGTGGTGTGCTTGGGATTGTTTGTCTTGCTGCATGACACATGTCCCCTTGAGATTCAGTTCATGTACAAAAGTTCTGATATTTTCCTTTAGAATTTGCTGGTATAATTCAGAATGCATTGTTCCATCCCTGATGCCAAGATGTCCTTACTCAGATTTAGCAAAACAGGCCCATACCGTAATACTGCCAAAAAGTTTCACAGATGGGATAAGTTCATTATGCTGAAATACAGAACACTATTTTTCTTTGTCCAAACATAATGCTTGCATTTTGGTTTCATCCATCCATAAAACATTTTCCAAACTGCAAACATATTTCTTCCATTTGTACACTAATGTTGGTTGGTCCAAACTCTTTAGATGGTCTTGAAACATTTTTCCAGTCTGAGGAACATCAGCAGCTCTTGTACAGAGGTCCTCAGAAATTCCCTGTGTCATCAAACACTTCCACAAACACGTGTTGTGAAGATCAGTCATTGATACATCAATGTGCACCCACTCACACCTGATTATTTTGATTGAAAACATGAGTTTAATTTCACTTTTGAATTAACTATTAATCCTAGAGGTTACATGCTTTTGCTGCTCACATATATATAATATTGGATCATTTTCCTTAATAAAAAATAACCAAGTATAATATGTTAGTCTCATTTGCTTAACTGGGTTTGTTTTCTCTACAGGACTTGGTAAAAATCTGATGGTGTCTGAGGTCATATTTTTGCAAAATTATAGAAATTTCTGAAGGGTTCACAAACCTTCAAGCACCACTGTACATGCCATGTTTTACTGGCCTTGGTGACCTGTGTGAATAATTAACTCTTAAGTGATTAAAAGTTAAAAAACGTAATGGTGTTAATATAGGCCGAGGGAGAGTGCTACTGGTTAACAGTGTTAATTCAGCACATTACTGTCAGCCGGTTGTGGCCTCATTTAGCACTCGGCTAATCAAAGGCTGTGTAAGATACTGCACTAATCTAACCTCCTGCGACTCCCCCACCTATTCTATGCAGTCCAAGCAACACCTTTTTACTAGTCCATTAAATATATTCCCTTAAACTCTTACAAAGAATGCAATACTATACATCCATTAATTTCAGTATCACAGTTGGAGAACTTCACTTACAAACACTTCACCAAATACATCTCATGCAGCAGCGGTAACACTTTAAAAATGGCCATCATTATACTCACAATCAATGTGTACCAAAGGTACACTGACTCAAACAAGCTGTACTTTATTGAATAGCTCCTACTTTAAACAACTGAGTATTTCAGCATTACTCATTGTAAAGCAGCATGTGCAATGCAGACCTGTAGTTATTTTCTGAACTCAAAGAAATATAGTGAATGAAGAAAATGTGCAAGCTATTTCAACAACCAGTCTACCAATCCATGTTTGTGGATGTTTATTCATGAAAAAGAATTCTGTATGCCCTTCAGGCTGGAAAGGATACACAATCAATAATAAAGAGTTAGGTTTCCACCAATCCAAACAGAGCAAGTTCAAGACCACTGTTACCCTTCCCAGAAGAGGTCAAACACCAAAGATTTCACCAAACACCAAAAGACTTCAAGAGCAACTCTTGTAGTAGTCTGCAAGGTCTCAAATGAACCCTCTCTAACATTGACTATTGTCAGTGTTCATGAGTGCACCTGGCAAACACTGAATAACAATGGTGTGCATGACAGGATTGCAAGAAGAAAGACACTGATTTCCAAAAAGAATATTGCTACCTGTCTGCAGTTTGCACAGGAAAAGTACAATGCTATTGGTTGATGGATGAGGTCACAATAGATATTTTTGGTTTACATGAGAAATTTTATGGCTAGAGAAAAAAAATCAGTGCCTTTCAATATAAGAACTTGAAAGATGATGGTGGTAGTATCATAGTTTAGGCCTGTTTTGCCACATCTGGGTTGCTTGGATTGCTTAGAATAGGTGGGGGTGATTCGCAGGAGGTTAGGTTAGTGCAGTATCTTTGCACTAATGGCTTGACATCATTGAATCTCAAGAGAATGTCAATCATGCAGCAAAACAACAGCCCTAAGCGTACAAGTTGTTCTACCAAGAATGGTTCAAGAAAAAATAAGTTAATGGTTTGGAATAGTCAATCAAAGTCCTGACCTTAATTCAAAAGAAATATAGGGAAAGAGTTCACAATAGAAAACTCACCAACGTCCTAGAGTTGAACATGTTCTGTACAGAATTACTGACTAAAATCCAGCCAAACTGATGTACAGGACTGATCAACAGTTACAGGAAACATTTAGTTGCAGTTATTTCTAAACAAGGGGCTGAGATAACAGATACTGAAAGCAAAGATTTTGCCACTCATAAATATGCAACATTATTTATTATTGAGCATGCATCAAGACATTTATTGATTATCATTGATTATCATTTATTTTGAATCTCCTTGACTTTTAGACACCATCTTTACCGTGTTAACAACTATGTTAATATTACTTTTACAATATCTACAGCTTTTGTAGTTCAGTGGACATAGACAAAGTTTTGAATGCCCTTCTAACACCTGAACGCCTCTCTCTATGTCCCAGATTCAGGTGACTAGTCTAAACTATCATTTTACAATGAGTGTGAGACAGCACGAGGTAGTTCACTCATATTATTTATGCAGGGAAAAAACGCACACATGCATGTACTCACACATACAAAGACAGGCACCAGTATAGCTGAATATAGTTGAGACACAAATCTCTGTCTAATACACAGTTATAATAGGAAAGTCCGTGGAATCATGATATTATGTTGATGGTTGTATAGTGAAAGGAATATTCTGGAAGAAGGTAGGAATTTTCAAAATAATGGAAACAGATAGAAATAATTAATAAACCCAGATAGAAATGTCGTATTGATACAAAACTTGGCATGCAGTTATGTCTCAGGCAGTTGTGTACACGATTACATACTGGGTCTTGCCACAAGAGGGTGTAAAAATGCTTCCCCTGCCGCCCTATAAAAAGGCTCTCAGGGGCTACTTTCGAGTAGTGTACTGCCTGGTGTGAGATCATTGACTGCTAGACATGGCTCCACAATGCACATTTTGCCCAGTTGGCAGACTTTGAGGGGGTCACATCATTTGACTGAGAGAAGCAGGATGGACATTTTGACAAATTGCCCATCATCTAGAAAGTTGGCCGAGCTGTTGGGAGGTGATGGTAGAAGTAGTTGGTAGGTGTTAGCAGTGGTTCCACAAGGGCACGAACACACATCGAACAGGCTCTGGATGACCCAGACAGACCACCAGTATGATCCATCGACAAGCTGAGCAACCATCCAGACAGAGGTGGCACCTACACATTCTAGAAGGAAATTTGTTGTCATATTGCCCATTATGTTTGCTGCCATTGACAGCCAGCCACCATCACCTTTGTTTGCAGTTGTTTCATGAAAAAGAAATCTGTACTGCTATGAACTGAGACCTTTTTGTCTTTAGTGACAAATCCAGGTTTTGTTTGGGGTCCTATGATGGTCGGGTTTGGGTATGTGGGCCTCGTGGTGAGTTCTACAATCCTGCCTTTGTTGTGGAGCGATACCCCCTGTTACTGGAGTTGGAAGCAAAGCTTCCAACTGGCATGGTTCAGCAGGACAATACTCAACCCAAATACAGCAAGGGTTTCCCAGAAATTTCTCTGCCAGATTGCAACACTTCCTTGACCTGTCCGGTCACCAGATTTATTGACAATCAAGCGTTTATGGGGCCAGCTGGGACATGAGGATCAGCAAGCTATGAGTGTATAAGATCTACAGACCCAGCTGTGGGCAAATGTGTCATAGTGACATGATTAGCAAGCAAATGTCTCTCACCAAAAGGTACACTACCCAAAAGTATACACTGAAAGCCTTTTTATAGCGCAGTGGGGGGAAGCACTTTAACTCACTCTTGTGACAAGACCCGTTGTCTAATCAGACCACACCTGTAATGAATCCCACAATCGATCTCCACTCCCTTAGGTACAGCCAGTTGTGTCTGCATGTAACAGCTGACTCAGTCAGAAGGCACCACCAGTACACAGACCTGGATCCTTACAGTGGTAGACTAGCATGTTATATCACTGCACCACCCAAACACCCCAAGGGAATGTTTAAGGAGGAAAATATTGTTGAGTGCAGAGCTACAAAATAATGTAGGAGCCATTATTTGTCAAATTACAGTTAGTATAAAAGTCCTTCACATTTATACAAATAAACTTGGGTAAGAAAGGATTGTGTTCATTTTAAGAGTTTTCTCAATGTCAGACAAGCATGAGAAGATGTTGGTAGAATCTTTACTCGGAGCTCTGCTAAAACTCAAGGAGAGACATATATGATATTACTGTTCCTTCTGTATGTCTGTAGCATTTGTGCTAAGGTGAAAAACCTGACAAACTGTAGACTCACTGTACATAAAAGTAAAAAGAAATCAGAAATCAATGATTTTCTTTTCCTATGGGAATGTTTGGGGTTCAATTTGTGATGGCACCTCAATGGCTTCTCTCTTCCTAAGTGATCAGAGCAATGAGAAAGGATCAGGATTGTGCTCTGATCATTGTGACAATGAAAAGTTTTATTGCACTGTTAAATCGCAGCTCCAGTAACAATCATATATAACAAAGAAGATTCTACTAGACCACCACCACCACCACCACCACCACAAACTCCTTTTTTCTGGCATGGATAGCCCTGCATAATGATACCAAGACTTATAGTGACATTTATGAATAGAACAGGGTTTCCCTCTGCAGGCCCTACTGACTGGTGAAGATTGGCTGGTGGCTTGTAGTCTCACAGCTGATGCTCCCAGCTGGATCACAAAGCAGTTAAGTGAGGCATTGTGGAGCAAGTGGGCCTGACCATTTCAGAAGATTAAACTGGACGAAAGGACCTGTTATTAGTTTGTTAACCTTTGTTTTGAGACTGCTCAACTCATGCCAGTGGCTATAAATAAGCAGGGAAACTGAACCATGCAATGAAGAAAGTGACACTGGTGGAGTTCCTTACCAGCCTACGTTCTCAAACAGCCAAACATTTCTAGCACTACCACCCAGACTAACTGAGACAAGCTGCAAGGCTAGCAAAGTGCCATTTAAAAACCTATTAAAATAACTTTTGAATTCTGGGACCATGCTACCCCTTTATCAGAAGAGAGCTCTTTTTCATGAAAAGGTACAGGGTAGATGTATCTAAAATGTGCTGTGTCCCAGTATGTGGAAGGTACACAAACAAATGTCATATGTTGTTCTGAGTTTATTTGGCCAACCATTTATTCCTCTTTTCTTCTTAAGGTCCAGGTTAGATAAGCCTGTAAGTTAAACTTAATAGGGCATTTGCAGCATTGGCATGGATAATGTTTGAAAACCTAGTTGCTGAATGTACACCAAATGCATCTTTACATCCTCTGTTTCATTGAGATCCCTTTCCAAATGATTAACATGGACCTTGTTGGGCCAGTATACCCGTCAGCACAAGGATGTGACTTTGCTACAGTTATGTAAAAGAGAGATGAAAACCAGAATGAGGCCACCTTTAATTAAGCACCACCTTGTGTCATGCGCAAGCGTTGTCATCCACAGGAAGGTTAGTAGTTTTAATGAGACATCAAAAAAACATTATTTGTATGCTCTGTTATGAAAATAGTCATTATTGGAATGAACGGTTGAAACCCCTTTATTTGGAGTCTGGGAGGTGCCCCAGGGCTCCACATGATTTGGCTGTTTGGTTTTTTATATGGGCATAAACCCCATGGGGAGCTGGACATTATAAAAGAAATCTGGGAGGATGGGCAAATATGCAGTGCAGTATATGCTGGACCTGGGAGCAAAGCTTCACACACTGAGGTACTTATCAAGGAAAACTTTGCTTCAGGCCCAGCAAGAACAACAGTGGCTCTATAATGGGTACCTCCAACTCAGACAATATGCAGCAGGAGATAAAGTCAATGTATTACTCTTGACTTTCACATCAAACATATTTGTGGCTAGTGGCTAAGGCCTTGGTTTGAGGTAACATGGTAAGTCTTGGAGTCTGACATGGTGTGAGCAGACAGGGGAATTTCATGGCAAATCTATCACCTCAAACTTATGAACATGGGTAAAGACAGTCTCTGGTCAGACATTTGTAATTATACAATCCAGAGCAATGTACAACTGATACAATCTTAGCAATTAGAACTTTTACAATCCAAGCAATTGCGGGTTAAGGGTCTTGCTCAAGGACCCAACAGTGGCAGTTTGCCAGAGGTGAGATTTGAACACTGATCCTTCTGGTCTATAGTCCAGTACCTTTTGCTGTGCTGTGCTATTCTAGTGCAGTCACACTAATACTAAAAATTGAAATTCCTGGGGGCTGACAAGATATTATTGATCCAATCCAGTGGTCCAGTGGCAGTAAAAGCTATCCCCTTTTGAAATCCCTTATTACACCTAGCTTTTTTCTTTTTTTTTGTTGCATGCCGATATCTCATACATAAGGCTGGAGGCCATTTTGTCCGTGGTAATGGAGGGCAAGGAGTGTCCACTTCATTTCAGTTTCTATCCATTTTGTTTTCTGGATAGGTTCACTGTGAAGGAGTGTTCAGTGCTCTACATATGCTGAAATATTGGAGTGCAGCACTATTGAGAAAGATGTCTGGCCACCAAGTGAGTGCACCACACCATGTGGTAATACCTGTTGGAATGTCCTTTCACTCCATTTGAACCACATTGCCATGCAGTGTCTCCACTGCATGAAAGATTCCAACACACTATTCTTTTTTTGCATATGGCAATGTAAGTCTTTGAGTTCACACTGCTCCTTAGGCTGGCAGTACAGATAGGAATGGTTGGTTCCCTTTCTAGGAGAACGGGAAATCAGTCACGGGACAGAAAACCTTCAGAGGCATGTCAGTGATAGGATACTGTGATAGGAGGTAGTGTAAATGGACATACTTGGAGCTAATTTATGGTGGTACCTGAATGCCATGTCTCTAAACCTATTTAACCTGTACTATGTCTGTTTGGGTTTCTCTTGTCTCATTAGTCAAAGTCCATGACAAGAACTAGACCAAACAGTTGACATGCTGAAAAGCTGTCTGGTTTTGTGTTGTTCGCTTAGTTATTGAAGGATTAGTATATGTGCCTGCCTAAAGTATGTGCTTACTCAGCACTTACAGGACTGACCTTAGCATAGGTAATGCTCTTAACTGACAGCAGCTGAACTAAATACACTCGACATTTTTAAGAGTCCAACCATGTTTCTGCACCCTTGCAGAAACATGTGGTCCAAATAGCCCAAAATTGGACAAACATCCCTAAGGCATCACAGTGCCAAGAACACTAACATGCTAACAGCAACAATGTCACTGTGCTGTGGCAGTTTGGATAAGTTGTTAATGAATGAGTTTGCATTCAGACCCCTTGTGGTTTTGTTTTAATTGTTCAGATGATACACTGTTATGTGCTGCCATTCAAATTTGAAACCCCAACCAGGAGGCACAGCCGGCATTTGGGTTTTGTGTAATTGCGCCACATGTGTTTTGAATGCATTAGTGATTAGCACCAGGATTGGATGCTGCTGATGCTCCTCTAAAAACACAATTTACAATAAGCACTGTCATGTAAAGGAAAAATGCTTAAACATTTCTATGCAGTGTATCAGCTAGGTCTATTGTGCTAACAGACAAAGAGCAGATTTTATGAATTTGTCAGACATATCACCTAATTGGCCTGTTTTTCCAAATTTAGTCAAGTGGGCAACACTGATGCAGAGATTCTATACAATTTGATTGTGACATGCAGTATAATCACCATTTTATATTGGGCTGTTTGTGTGCTGATGTTTGATAATAAATGTAATAATAGTATAGCCTTTAATTCTGATTGGTATACAGAACTGCCTCACAGTTAATTATTGTATAGTGAATGTACAAGTGGTACATCAGAGACTAGAGACAACCCTTAGTAGCATGTAAATGATGGGAACTGAAAAGTGAGTGCTGGACTGAGTAGACAGAGACAAAGAATGCAATTAAGGAAACATATGAAAGTCAGTGCTGGGCCTGCAATGAATTAGTCTACTGTCGATGCTCTCATCAATGCCTGATTAACAAATGACACACTGCACAGTGATTGCTATTGATTCACTGGCATTCTGGAGCATTAATGCGTTGAAGGTCCTATGCAAAATTGGGACGTCTGGGAAAAGAGTGAGAGACAGACAGTGACAGATATTTGGAGAGAGCATGCTTGAGGGATACATTCTGAAACAATTTGTGAAGCCACTAATCTTTACAAACCGCAACTAAAGTTTGTAAGTGAGGATGGAAATTTGATTTTATTACTCAAGAGCATTTTTTGGGTGTATGTATGTATGTATGTATGTATATATATATACATATACAGACATATATATATATATATATATATATATATATATATATATATATATATATATATATACACATACATACATACAATTGATCCGTTCCTACGTCGCGTCGTAAACCGATTTTCAGTGTAAGTCGGAACATATGTACATACTGTACGTAAATAACATACTGTAAGCACTTATCTTATCCTAACACAGTAATTATCAAAAAACGAGCCGCGTAACCGTGTATTCTTCCGCCACGCACACCAAACACGAAGTTCGCGTTATGACGTTTACGACGCAAAACCACTTATGACGAAACAATGCTTTATACAGTAAATGGGAGATGTGTAGTAACCACGAAACATCGTAACTCGGGACTGACATAAACCGAGGACCTTCTGTGTGTGTGTGTGTGTGTGTGTATATATATATATATATATATAAACAAAAGTAATTACGCAGCCATTGGTTGTTGACTGTGCAAGTTCTCTTACTTAGAAAGATGAGAGAGGTTTGTAATTTATCATAGCTACACTTCAACTATGAGAGACAAAATGAGACTAAAAAAAATTCAGGAAATCACATTGTAGGAGTTTTAAAGAATTTAATTGTAAATCATGGTGGATAAACAGTACTTGGTCACCCACAAACAAGCAAGATTTCTGGCTCTCACAGACCTGTAACAACATCTTTAAGAAGCTCTTCTGTCCTCCACTCATTACCTGTATTAAAGGCACCTGTTTGACCTCGTTATCTGTATAAAAGACACTTTCCACAGCCTCAACACCATATAAGTCCATTCATAATCTTCGATCTGGGGCCCCACGCAAGATCTCATCCCGTGGGGTCAAAATGATCATGAGATCGGTGAGCAAAAATCACAGAACTACACGGAGGGACCTGATGAATGACCTGGAGAGAGCTGGGACCAAAGTAACACAGGCTATCATCAGTAAAACACCTCGCCAAGAGAGACTCACCTGCATTGCCAGGCGTGCCCCCCTGCTTAAGCCAGTACATGTCCAGGCCCGTCTGAAGTTTGCCAGAGAGCATATGGATGATCCAGAAGAGGATTGGGAGAATATCATGTGGTCAGATGAAACCAAAATAGAACTTTTTGGTAAAAACTCAACTCGTCGTGTTTGGAGGAAGAAGAATGCTGAGTTGCATCCCAAGAACACCATACCCTACTGTGAAGCATGGGGGTGGAAACATCATGCTTTGGGGCTGTTGCTCTGCAGAGGAAACGGGACGACTGATCCGTGTTAAGGGAAGAATGAACGGCGCGAACTGTCATGTATCGTGAGATTTGAAGCCAAAACCTCCTCCATTAGTGAGGGCATGGAAGATGGAACGTGGCTGGGGCTTCCAGCATGACAATGATCCCAAACACACCTCTTAGGCAAACGAAGGAGTGGCTCTGAAAAAATCATTTCAAGGTCCTGGAGTGACCTAGCTAGCCAGTCTCCAAACCTAGCCCCCATAGAAAATGTGTGGATGGGGGAGAGAGTGAAAGTCCATGTTTGCCCCAAAACATCACTGCTCTAGAGGAGATCTGCATGGAGGAATGGACCAAAATACCAGCTACAGTGTGTGCCAAACCTGGTGAAGAAGACTTACAGGAAACGTTCAAAATGTACAATGTGATTTTGTTTCTTCCTGTGATATTTTTTGTGATTTGTCAAAGTGTACCTATGATGGAGAACCTTACACACTTTCTTTGCCCCACTGTAGTATGTTTGTTCTGTACAAAGTTGAATGTGCTGACAACAAAATCACACAAAAAATCATCAATGGAAATCAAATTTATTAACCAATGTAGGCCTGGATTTGGAGTCACATATACATACACATACATACACACACACAGATATAATATAATTTATATATATATATATATTATATATATATATATATATATATATATATATATATATATATACTGGTCCTTCTCAAAAAAATTAGCATATTGTGATAAATTTAATTCTTTTCCGTAATGTAATGATAAAAATTTAACTTTCATATATTTTAGATTCATTGCACACCAACTGAAAAATATTTCAAGTCTTTTATTGTTTTAAATACTGATGATTTGGGCATACAGCTCATGAAAACCCAAAATCTCAACAAAAATTAGCATTATTTCATCCGACCAATAAAGAAAAGTGTTTTTTTTAATACAAAAAAAGTCCAACCTTCAGATTATTATGTTCATTTATGCACTCAATACTTGGTCGGGAATCCTTTTTGCAGAAATGACTGCTTCAATGCGGCGTGGCATGGAGGCAATCAGCCTGTGGCACTGCCTGAGATGTTTATGGAGGCCCAGGATGCTTCGATAGCGGCTTACTCTCATCCAGAGTGTTGGGTCCTTGCGTCTCTCAACTTTCCTATTCACAATATCCCACAGATTTATCTATCGGGTTCAGGTCAGGAGAGTGGCAGGCCCAATTGAGCACAGTAATACCATGGTCAGTAAAACCATTTACCAGTGGTTTTGGCACTGTGAGCAGGTTGCCAGGTCGTGCTGAAAAATGAACTCTTCATCTCCATAAAGCTCTTCAGCAGATGGAAGCATGAAGTGCTCAAAATCCTGATAGCTAAATGCATTGACCTGCCCTTGATAAAACACAGTGGACCAACACCAGCAGCGGACATGGCACCCCAGACCATCACTGACTGTGGGTACTTGACACTGGACATCAGAAACATTTTGGCATTTCCTTCTCCCCAGTCTTCCTCCAGGACTCTGGCACCTTGATTTCTTCCGAATGACAAAAAAAGTACTTTGGACCACTGAGCAACAGTCCAGTGCTGCTTCTCTGTAGCCCAGGTCAGGGGCTTCTGCCGCCGTTTCGGTTCAAAGTGGTGGCTTGACCTGGGGAATGCGGCACCTGTAGCCCATTTCCTGCACACGCCTGTGCACGGTGGATCTGGAATCGGCCTTCTCCACAATCCTCCTCAGGGTCCAGTCACCTCTTCTCGTTGTGCAGCGTTTTCTGCCACACTTTTTCCTTCCACAGACTTCCCACTGAGGTGCCTTGATACAGCACTCTGGGAAAACAGCCTATTCGTTCAGAAATTTTTCTTTCTGTGTCCCTTACCCGCTTGCTTGAGGGTGTCAATGATGGCCTTCTGGACAGCAGTCAGGTCGGCAGTCTTTACCCATGATTGCGGTTTTGAGTAATGAACCAGGCTGGGAGTTTTTCAAAAGCCTCAGGAATATTTGCAGGGTTTTGCAGGTGTTTAGAGTTAATTCGTTGATTCAGATGATTAGGTTAATAGCTCGTTTAGAGAACCTTTTCATGATATGCTAATTTTGGGTTTTCATGAGCTGTATGCCAAAATCATCAGTATTAAAACAATAAAAGACTTGAAATATTTCAGTTGGTGTGCAATGAATCTAAAATATATGAAAGTTAAATTTTTATCATTACATTACGGAAAATAATTAACTTTATCACAATATGCTCATTTTTGAGAAGGACCAGTGTGTGTATATATATATATATATATATATATATATATATATATATATATGTAATATGTATATCTACATATATATATAGATATATGTATATATATATATATTATATATATATATATAGTGTGTGACTCCAAATCCAGGCCTACATTGGTTAATAAATTTTGATTTCCATTGATGATTTTTTGTGTGATTTTATACAATATGTGTGTGATATTGTGTATATATATATATTATATATATATATATATATATATATATATATTATGTGAGTGTTGTAAGAATATATCACTCCCTTTTTCCTAATGTGATATGAAGGGTAAGACAGGACCAACTTTATTGCGAGCATGATTTTTAATCGGGTACCTGATTTCAATGTTAGATATAAAAGGGTGTAAATTCCAACTCACTGAAATCAATAAATCAAACAAATTACGTAAACTGTATTCTGAATGCTTGAAAGTTTCAAAACTGAATACGAATACAGAATTACATTCTAAATACTTTTATTCTGTTACTGTACCTTGGATATACATCATCATATTGAAAAATATCCTTTTGTAATTTTCCCACACTGGAGAACAACTCCTTTTTCTCTTTCTTGTGCCATTTATTGGCTCTTGGTTACACCGATGTTGTACCACTACAAACAAAGCTCCAAAAACCTACACTGACAATAACCATTAGCACCATTAACAACAGTGTAGTGACTGGAAGGGGGTTATTTCAAACTTTTTGTAGACTCTGTGAAACAACCCGTCCTAAATTGAAACAATTTCTGAAGCCAATCCCTACATGAGGCTTTTTTATTTCACATGATGTTGTTTTAGGTATCAAATGCTTTGACACAGAGCTTCAAATGTAAGTGCACTATGGTGTCAACCACATTACTCTGAAATGCCAGGTATACCACATAACATCACTTACTCATACCGTCGTATGAAAAAAGTTTGGGCACCCCTGATAATTTTCATTGATTTTTCAGTTTATAAATCATTGGGTTGTTCAGATCAGCAACTTGAGTTAATATATCATATAGCAGATGAACACAGTGATATTTGAGAAGTGAAATGAAGTTTATAGGATTTACAGAAAGTGTTGCAGTAATTATTCAAAACAAAATTAGGCAGGTGCATAAATTTGGGCACCAAACAGAAAAATTACATCAATATTTAGTAGATCCTCCTTTTTTAGAAAATAACAGCCACTAAACGCTTCCTACAGCTTCCAGTATGGATTCTGGTTGAAGGTGCTTTGGACCATTTCTTCTTTAGAAACATCTCCAGTTTCAGTCAGGTTTATGGTTTCCGAGCATGGACAGCCCACATGTTCAGTTAATATTCATGTCTGGGGACCGAGATGGCCATTCCAGAACGTTGTACTGGTTCCTCTGCATGAATGCCTTAGTAGATTTTGAGCAGGGGTTTGGTGGTCGTTGGCCTCGGTGCAACTTTGTCACTGAAGTCTTGAACATTGTTCTCAAGAATCTGGAGATATTAACTGGAATCCATGCGACCCTCAACTTTAACAAGATTCCTAGTACCTGCACTGGCCACACAGTCCCACAGCATGATGGAAACCGCCACCCAAATTTTACTGTGGGTAGCAAGTGTTTGTCTTGGGACGCTGTGTTCTTTTTCCACTCCTTGTTATGTCCAAAATAACTCAATTTTAGGTTCATCAGTACAACAGCAACTTTATTCCAAAATGAAGCTGGATTGTCCAAATGTGTCTGTAGCCACACCTCAAGTGGGACTCTGTTTTTGTGGCGTGTCTGCAGAAAAGGCTTCTTCTTCGCATTACTCTCCCATACAGCCTCTCCTTGTGCAAAGTGCGCTGTATAGTTGAACGATGAAAAGGTGACACCATATGCAGCAAGATGAAGTTGTAGGTCTGTGGGAGGTGGTCTGTGGCTTGACTATGACTGTTTCTCACCATCCTTCACCTCTGCTATCTGAGATTTTTCTTGGTCTGCCACTTCGGGAGTTCCTTAACTAGAACTGTGCCTGTGGTCTTCCATTGCCTCACTATGTTCCTCACAGTGGAAACTGACAGCTGAAATCTCTGAGAGAGCTTTTCCCTTTCCCTGAACCATGATGTTGAACAACCTTTGTTTTCAGGCCATTTGAGAGTTGTTTTGAGGCTCCCATATTGCCACTCTTCAGAGAAGATGCAAAGAGGAGAAAAACTTCCAATTGGCCACCTTAACCCTTTATCATAGTTGGACTCACTTGTGTATGTAGATCAAGGGTCAGTGAGCTTACAAAACATATTTTGTGTTCCAATAATTAGTGCTAAAGGTATTCAAATGACAAGGGTGCCCAAATTTATGCACCTGCCTAATTTTGTTTGAATAATTACTGCACACTTTCTGTAAAACCTATAAACTTAATTTCACTTCTCAAATATCACGGTGCTCAAATATCACGGTGTTCATCTGCTATATGATATATTTACCTGAAATTGCTGAGCTGGACAACCAATGATTTATAAAGAAAAATCATGAAAATTATCAGGGGTGCCCAAACTTTTTCATACGACTGTACACACACTAGGGGCACTTTAGAGACAACAATTAACCTAACACATGTATTTGGACCGTGGGAGGAAACAGGAGTACCCAGAGAACAGGGAGGACATGCAGACTCCACACAAAAAGGACCCAGGACCTTCTCAATGTGAGGTGACAGTGCTACTCACGAGCCACCGTGCCATCCATGGGGTGAAAATAAAACATCTCAAATAATAGACATATGGCTTTAGAGATACTTAAAATGATACTTAAGTGCTGCCTTTTAATCATCAACAACATTTTTTGAAAGAAAAAATAGAATATATTTACTGCTTTTTCTTCCATGGTTTAACTATGTATCATTATAGAAGTTCCAAATAAGAATCAAGCTACAGCCTGATGCAGCTGGAAAATCCCTAAGCTTTATTGATTATATAGTGGCTGTTTTGTTTTGTTTTTGTGCCAGCTTAAATAAACATGCATGGTTGTTAGTCATTTTTACCCAACCAGCAGTCAGGCATGGATTGTTTAATTTTAGTTTTAGTCATTAAATGAGCATGAGAGCATGGCCAAAACAGGGCTCAATTCAAATTAATTCCTGAGCAGGCCGACATCAGTAGTGCTGGTTTAGCACCTTAACATTAATTATAATAATGAACACTCGAATCAGGGATGAGCATGACTGTCTGCATGTCAGAGCTTAATGCAGGTTAATAAGGTAAGATAACATCATTAAACACTCTCATGCCTAAACACACAATTAATTGGATAAGTGGAGACTGGAATACAAGTTGAAGTACATATTTCATCATATCAACAATAAGGGCTAGTTGTGGGGGCAGAGCGGGGAGACCAGAGGGGGACTTATTTTATTTTAGTTGTTTTACAGTCAGGTGTACTTACCAATAGGGATAATAAAGCAGCAGAGTAATAATGGTGTGAAGCAGAACCACCTCCATTTTTATAAAGACCTTTTAGGTCAATATATTCCATGTATTGCTTATCATCAAATTACAGTCATTAGTCAAACCCAAAGCCATGACGAAATATAGTTGAATCAAGTCTTTTTACTCATAGTAATCTTAATCACACAGTAGTTTAAATGGAAGAAGATGAGGTCGTTTTTAAATCAAATGAGATCTGAACATGCTTGGGTGGAGGTGCTGTGGTGTTGAATATAGCTGCATATAGTCTCACTCATGCAGAAATTAAAAGTACCATGCCTGCTGTTTGAAAACAAATTTAAACACAAGTTTGTTAAAACTGAAATAATTGTTGGTATACACTCTGTTCCCTAAAAAAGAACACAAATGCTCTGGATAGATGGCAATCAATAACAGAGTTAAAACATGTGTGTTGATGTGTTTATGTATATGTGTGTGTGTTATGCTGCTGTTGTACTAGGTGTGTGTGTGTGTGTGTGTGTGTGTGTGTGTGTGTGTGTGCAGTGTATTGTGGCATTGTTAACTTATATGCTTACAATGGCACAATACAAGTTTGTGTATTGTCAGTTCAAATGCTGTGTATTGACAGTGATTCTATGATTGACCCTGAGACCCTGAGTTTGCCCTAGCCCTTTATGGCTCCGGTTTATTGGTTTATTCCCTGGTGAATTTGTATATAGTGTATATGTAAGGTTATCTACCGATGTATATATTGTATGCACCTGTGCACATAATGGGCAAAACCTAAAATTGCAAATCATTAAGATTTGAATGGTCCTAACAAGAAGTCACAGGTCAGATAATAAGCAAGAAAATGTAGTCCTTAGAACTGTGCCTCCATTTGCTCATTGCTGGTTGTTGCTGCAGTGAACATGATTATAAAATCATGAAAAGTTAAGAAAAACAAAAAGTGTTTCTTACATTTACTTAATTGCAGACAGTATGAATCCAAGATATCTCGTGTTTTTTTGTTTCTGGTAGACTTTATATAATTTGTTAAAAAACAAAACAAAACCTCTGCGTTTACATGACTCTCATAATCATACATAATCTCACAAAAGGATCTGATGTAAAAGTCAAACTTTCATAATTAAATAATACAATTCTTAATTTTCATTTTGCTGGTGCTACATGTAATTCAAGGGTTGCCAGATCCCGCAAGAGAAATAAGCAACCGAGTCTTAGAAGAAAAAGAAGAAGACCTGGCAACCATGTTTGATTCTACTAGCCACTTCCACATGCGTAGACTAAAAAAAATCGCTCTGTATTGGATTTGTTAAGCTGATTTCTAGATGCAGTTTACATAACCACTGGAAGAATCGGATAACTGCAGAAATCAGATTATGGTCGGATTATTTAGTGCATGTAAACTCACTTAATGTTGCTTAAAAAAACATTGGAAGGGATTTGCATATATTTTCCTACATCTTGCATAATATCATATAATGATTCAAGGAATCTAGATGAATTTCAGTCCATAAAGAGCAAGGGCACAAGTCTAAGCTTGGTGGATGGATTCTGATCCCTCAGACAGCACTGCATCTGAGAACTGTTATTCATCAATAGCTGATAGAACCACATGGGCAACGGATTACTTTATCAAACCTTTATCAAGCTCTACAATACGGAGTTACATTCACAAAATCCACTTTATGCTTACTGTGCAAAAAAGAAGCCTTATGTTAATCATGTCCGTAATCGGCGTCGAATTCTCTGGGCTTGGAGGCATCTAGGATGGAGCATTACACAGTGCAAATGTGTATTGTGATCAGAAAAATCATTATTCCCGATCTTTTTTTGAAGAAATGCAAGCTGTGTGCTCCGGACCAAAGACAAAATGGACCTTGGCATCAGTAATTCCATGTGCCAGGTTCCATCATGGTATGGGGTTGGGTCAGAGCTGTAGGCAAAGGTCATTTACACTTCTGTGAAGGCAGCATTAAGGCAAAAAAGTACACTGAGCATTCAGAGCAACATATGTTTCCTTCAAGGCGATACAATACATGTTATAATAACACTTGTTGACAAACTGGAGATCCTCCACTCGCTCTTGCTCCTCAAAGACCTAGCCTTTCGTCGATACTGCTTTTGTACTAAATCATGATTATAATCATGTTGACATCGCCATATCACTTTACATCATTGACTTTACCTCATTCCTAGCCCTAAATTGACTCCATCCCAACTTTTTTGGTATATGTTGCTTCTATGGATGTATATTAACAAATGAAATGAAATGTCTGCTATCAAATACAAGTCAAAGTAATGACACCCACGCTTTTCACCCTACTAAACCACCTTTTTTGGATTTGGGGTTGTATATGTTTTCAGGATAGATAGCAGACAATGACATTGTATTTTGATTTATTTTGATTACATATGTAGATTGGAGTTTTTGTTTATTATTTTTGGTACTGGTCAGCCTGACATCAGTAGTGGTTTTGATCACTGTGTGTACTGATGGTACAAGACGATTACAATATACAAGTTCATTATTGCATTCACAGTCTCTGTCTGTTTATTGGGTTTATTTGCTCACCTTTCATTAGTGTATTCTTTCATTCACCTTATTCTTTCATCAGTACACAGTCATAGTGTGACATCCTTACTCAAACAGGGTTGTAACAGTAAATATGACCTAAAACATTATCAGATTTTCTGACAAGTTCTAAAATTCATTCTACCAAAGAATGATGAAAGAAGAATACAGTTAATGTTTTGGGATGGCCAAATCAAAGTCTTGACCTTAATTCAACAGAAATGTTGTGGAAAGATCTGAAGCAAACAGTTCATCTGATGATACCCACAAACATGCAAGAGTTCACCCTGTTCTGTATGGAAGACTGGGCTAAAATTGCTGATGTTTAGGACTGATCAACAGTTATCAGAAATGTTTAGTTGCAGTTTTTGCTGCACAAGGTCACACCACATAATGTTTTGTTAATCATTATTTGTTTTTTACATTGTATCAGCGTCAACGACTATAATCATAACAGATACAAGGTTACATCAATACTCTTGTCATGGGCCAATTTAGAGTGACCAGTTAACCTAGTGCATGTCTTTGGAATGTGGGAGAAAACTGGAGAACCCAGAGTAAACTGACACAGCAAACTCCACACAGGTGGAGTACAACAGTGGGATTGAACGGGTGGGTATTGGAGCTGTGAGACAACAGTGCTAACCACATGTGCCACAATGCCACCCCGCCAGATACTGAAAGCAAAGGTTCACATATTCTTGTCACTCACAGAGGTAATATTGGATCTGTTTTGTCAATAAATAAATTACCAAGTATAATATATGTATTTCATTTATTTAATGGGATAGTCTCTTTAGCTACTTTTAGGAGTTTTGCGACTTGAATTGTGATGAAATATGGAAAATTCTAAAAGGTACCTAAACTTCTAAGCATGACTGTATATGCCAAGGAGAAAATGTTTTAATTAGCTACAGCATGTATGTATGTGTGTGTGTGTGTGTGTGTGTGTGTGTGTGTGTGTGTGTGTGTGTGTGTGTGTGTGTGTAGTTACAAGCAGCATGCTGTTTTATACCTACCCTTTTACCAGCTGTTTGACTCTTGTTGCCTTTGTGTTGAAGCGTGTTTGTACCATGCTCTGTAAATAATGCATGAGTAGACTTTGTATCAATTGTTATACTGCATAATGAATGTTTACAAAGCTGCATCACGGGTTACCTTGAATGGATTACAGTAATTGATGCTGATGCTACCACTTTGTAACAAAGCCCTCTTGCATACTTGAAAGTTGTTCTACCAACACAGTCAAGAGTCTCTTTTAATGGCTGTTTCAGTAGCAGGAGATCTACATCAATAATAAAAGCACAGTTGGTAGGCCAGCTGGTAGACATGTTCATATATTTAACTGCAATTTAATTGGTTGTGTATCTTTTAATTGTGACTAATCACTTATGTTTTATTTTTATTATTATTATTTATTTTATATTTTATTAATATTATTAGTACTGTTTATTATGATATTAGGTCATTTATTTATTGAGGAAAATTATCCAATATTACATATCCGTGTGTAGCAAAACTATGTGAACCTTTGCTTTCTGGTGTGACTCCCTTATTCAGTAATAACTGCAGCTAACCACTGTCCATATGAAACAGCTTTAACTATGGGATGTGTTCCTCACTTGAACTGCTTCTACAATATTTATATTTTATTAAGGTCAGGACTTTAACATTAACACAAATTTTATTCTTCATTAATTGTTACTTGATCAAATGAGGATAAATGACCTTCCTTTTTCCTTTAGAATTTGTTGCAGCAAACAGCCCCAAACCATAATACTACCACCACTATATTTCACATATGGGATAAGTGTCACGGATCTGGGACCGGAGTCTGGAGTCATGTCTGGCCTGCTTGCTTTGTCCGTTAGCCGGGAGTGTTGAGTGGACTGTCTGGCTGAACTGGGCTTTGGTCCTCGTGATCTTGACTCGTGCATCCTTGCCTTAGACTAAGGGCAGAGCTGGGGGTTCATAGTGAAAGAGTCTTATGGTGATCAGAGACATTGGGTTGCTGTCTTCTGCCTCCCAGCCTTGGGTTGCCAATGTCTCATGTGATTCCTCTTGGCTGTGTTACCTACCAGTTCTCCTCTTTCTAGCTATGCTGCTATAGCTAATGCTGCCGGGGTCTCATGCTATACATGGCGTCACTGATTGTTAATAGACACTGTGCTCTTAATCAATAACTAATTACATTTTCTGTTTTCTCTCTGAGCTGTGTTCCGGTACCAGTTCCAGCCCCACACATGATGTTCATCCGCTGCAGCTTCAAGTCAAGCTGCTTCCTTCCTCCGTCATTCAACTCCAGCCCCCATCATACCCGGGCCACTTAATGCCGAGTGTGCTATACTTCACATTTTATTTCGGACTTTGACTCCATGCACTTTAGTTTTGTTCTTAGATTTATCATCTACGTCGCCCAAGGAGGTTGGGTCCCTTTTGAGTCTTGGTCCCCCCAAGGTTTCTTACTATAACACTCAGGGATGTTTTTCCTTGCCACTGTCACCCTAGGCTTGCTCAATTTGGGATTGGACATAGTTATTAGGAGATAATCTAAATTTGTAAAGTTGCTTTGAGACAATGCTCCATTGTAAAAGCGCTATATAAATAGATCTGACTTGACTTGACTTGATGGATCGCCCCAGACCTCCGCTCGCTACGCTTCTCCTCACCACTAGGGAAGATCCGGACTGTGTTGTTTGCGATTCTCCGCCGGACTGTGGAGCACCAGAAAAAGAAGAGGCTAGGGCTAACAAGTTAATGAGACTCAGCTGGTTGTGACATTATGCACTATGCATACAACTAAGCCTGTGCATGGCACTTGCCCGTCTAGTATGGCCACGGCCTGGTTTTGTTTCTCCTCTTATCGTTAACCACCTTCTGTTTGACCACGCCGGCGTTAGCATAGCATAGCCGACGTGTGCGTCCTAAGTTCTGTTTATTCACCATGCCAAGTGCCGCGTTCAGGTTATATACTTTGGTTGGTGTTTATGTTTGCGTTGTGGCTGTTTTTGTTCAATTAAACCTTTATTTATATATGTGTACCTGCACTCCTCTCCATACCTCCCGCACACGCACCCCGCCATGATAGAATACCCCGCCCGACATGGAGATTGCAGGTTTACAAGCCATTTTAGCTTCTTTAGAAAAGGTCCCCCTTCCGGAGAATATGGCGGAGACCCGCTAAAGTGTGGTGAATTCTTTAGACAGTGCTCCTGGTACCTACGTCCTAGATCCTGTTATTCTGAGTATGAACATACTCAGTACCTGAGCTGTTAGCGCTGTCTAGCTCTGTACCTGAGCAAGTTAGCTCCATACCAGAGCAAGCCGCGCCCCTTAGCTCCATTCCACAGACACGCCGCCTGGTTCCATACCCGAGCATGCTAGCGTTAGCGTTTAACCATTGGCTCCCTATCTGAGCACACCACACATTAGTTTCGTACCTAAGCATGTTAGCTCCGTACCTGAATTTGTTGGCTCTGTATTTGAACCATTAGTGCGGCCTGGCTCTGTACTCGAGCACGCCACGCCCTTTAGATTCGTACCTGAGCATGTTAGCTTCGTATCCAACTTTGTTAGCTCCGTTTCCACGCATTTCGTGCCTCTTGGCTCCGTAGATGCACCGTTAGCATCGTATAGCTCCATATCCGAGCACACCACGCCCTTTAGTTTTGTACCTGAGCACATTAGCTTGGTATTTGAATTTGTTAGTTCCGTATCTGAGCGCATTAGCTCAGTACAGAGGTCCAATGCGTCGCTTGGTTGCATACCTGAACCCGCCGCGCAACTTAGACCCGTACCTAAGTCTGATGCACCACTTAGTTCCGTATCTGAGTTTATAGTGCCCTGTAGCTCCGTACCTGAACACGTTAGCTCTGTTTCCAAGTTCAAAGTGTCGTTTGTACCTGAGCACGCTGTGTCTCTTAGTTCCGTACCTGAGCAAGATGCGTCACCTAGCTCTGTATTAGTGTATGCCGCATTGGATAGCTCTGTATCTAAGCCAATAGCGTCACCAAATAGCTCCGTATCTAAACTGTTAGTGATGTTTAGCTCGGTATTTGAGCATGACGCACTGGCCAGTTCTGTACCTGAAGAAGACGTGACTCTCAGTTTCTTATTTGAGCCAGTTGCGCTGACTCCTCTGCCACGGATATTTATGCTGACACCTGCACCACGGACATTTTTGGCGAATCCCTGCGCCGAGGATGTCCGTTCCAGTGCCTGCGCTGGTGCTAGAGGCCTACCCAGAAGCCATTTGTTCCCAAAAGGCCTGCCCAGAGGCCATTTGTTCCGCAGAGGCCCAGAGGCTCTCCGACAGGCCGCCCAGTCTTGTGAGGTTCTCCCTGAGGACGTCCAGTCTTGTGAGGCTCTCCCTGAGGTTGTCCAGAGTGTCTCACCTCCTCCATAGGACTTTTAGTCTACTGCTGCTCCAAGGGCGTCTGTTGCAGTCCCTGTTTTGATGTCAGCACCAGTGTTATTGCCCGCACTAGCACTGGGGAAGTCGGCCCCCATGCCATATCTGGGTGTTGCCCCGAAAGAAAAAAACCCAGACTCGGTCTGGCACCCCGGGGGGTGAGGGCGTTATTTAGAGTACTAACTCTGTCTTGGACTCCTAGGAGGGGGGTATGTCACGGATCACTCCAGACCTCTGCTCTCTACACTCCTCCTTGCCACTAGGGGTGAGCCAGACTGTGTCGTTTGTGATTCTCTGCCGGACTGCGGAGCACCAGAAAAAAAGGGGCTAGGACTAATGAGCTAATGAGACTCAGCTGGTTGTGACATTATTTAAGCTTGGCCCTAGCCCATGTACGTTGCGGGATACAACTACGCCTGTGCATGGCGCTTGCCTGTCTGGGTCCCCTTACGGCCGTACGCCGGAATAACTCATGTTTGCGGTATCGACCGGTCCAAGAAACTCATGTTTGCGGGAACGTCCACTTCTGGAAAACTCCTGTTTGCTTTGGATTACTCGTGTTTGCTCCTGTTTGCATTGAATTACTTATGTCTGACTGCTACGACTGCTTTGGACCACTCCGTGTTACGGTAAGCTTGCGCTAGTTACTGGATTCCTTTGTGACCTTACACACCTTGCTCTTGGAATGATTTTTCTTAGTAAACCGAGTTACAATGGTTTTGAAACTCTTTCATTTGTACACCATCTGTCTGACTGTGGAATGGAAGGTTCCAACTCTATAGATATCTTCTTGTAACATTTTCTAGCTTAAAGAGCCCCAACACCTAATTTTCTGAGGTCCTCAGAAAGCTAATTTGTTCATGCCATGATATACTTTCACAAAAATTTATTGTGAAGATCTGATACATCCCTGTTCTTTAAATTTAATAGTCTTCCCACTCATGCCTGAATGTCATCACCACTGATTGACACCTGACTCCAATTTCACCTTCAAATTAACTGCTAATCGTAGAGGTTCACATACTTTGCCACCTACAGATATGTAACTCTGGAACATCAAATGACTAAATATAATATTTTTATTATATTAATTACTTGTGCAAAAACTCGTGATATCATATCCACAGAATTATACAAAATTCCAAATTAGTCTGTATGTACAGTACACTGTGAAAAAGTGTTATGTGCAGAACAGTTTAAAATCTTTTGCATTAGTGTATCAGTAGGAAACTATACACTGTGCTTTTTCTATATTGCTAAAGAAAGTAACATAGTAAGCAACAGAGCATATTCCAGATTCAAAAACTTTGTTTGCATACAGCTCAGTATGTGATTAAACAAATCGAACAACCAGGTTTTTCATCAATGGCATCATGTGCAGATTGATCTAAACTAATGATCTGAAACAGAAGCAGTTGTGTAAAGGTGATAAAGCTGAGTGAGTAACAATGACCCTAAAGGTGCTGTGGAAGATTGTAGCAGTTTATCCTTAAAAACATACATCATAGAAGAATGAGCACAGCAACAAAATGCAAGGTGATTACCCTGGATGAGCAAGGTCACTCGCAAGCTGAAATTTCAGAGACCTGTGTTTCCATATGTACCATCTATACTCTTTTGCAAAAGCACAAACAAACTGGCAAAGCTGAAGACAAGAACTGCAGTGGTCAGTCACAGAACCTGAGTGGAGAAAACCTCATACTTATTTCTCTTCAAAATCTGAACATGCTCATTACTTCTCAGCTCAGAACTAGCAAAACCATTGGACACCTGGTACACCCATCTACAGTTTCAAGACGTCTTGGTAAAATGGTCTTCATGCAAGAGTTGCAATTAAAAAGTAATGTCTCAGAGGGAGCAAGAAAGTCGATTGACTCACCTATGCACAAAAGCACAAGGACAGCATTCAGTAAAATGGCAGCAGGTGATCTGGACTGATGAATGAAAATATGAGATTCTTGGCTTTAACAGAAAGCAGTATGGACTGGAGAGTGTTTCATGGGTTAGTGTCTGCATTCAACTCTTAAGCACAGTGAAAATACCTTGCAAGACTGTGGTTGTATTTCTGTAAATGGAGTTGGTGATTTGGTCAAAATTAATGCTCCTATTACTGCTGAGAAGTACAGGCAGATTTTAATCCATGCAGTTTCATCAGGGAGGTATCTGATTGGTCCGAAATTCATTCTGTGAAAGTGTTCTAATGCAGAAGAGCTCCTGACTCATGCTTGACTGTGGGGACACTATTCTTTTTGTTATTACCTTTCTTGCACCAGACAAATCGCTGATCCATATGACCAAACAGTTCCATAGAGCTGCGTCCCAGAACTCTGCAGGCCTATCCAAATTCTCTTCTTGGTCAGGAGTGGTATGCATCGTGGAGTCCGGCTGTTTAGTGATCTTTCTAAATTTGATATTGACACCCTTTCCCAGCTTTAATCCACTCCAGTCAAGTGGAGTGATCTAGTTTAATTAATTTCGTCCTCTAAATCATCAATTTACAGTATATTCTAGATTTTTATCTAACCCCCACACTAACATGTTCTTCCATTCCAGCCCACACACTAAGACGCTTCTTCTGTTCCAATCCCACACTTCTAGTTTGGCTCCAGTCAAGCTTCTTCTGTCCTCAGTTCCAACCCATCGTTACTCAGACCACATCAGAGGGCAGTAACTCCCTCCATCATCCAGGTGACTGAGCATGCCATGCCAACAAAAGGACATTAGATCCTACAGTGACTCTGTGTACTGCACTTGCAATATTTTATTTATTTACACTAATGTCTCTTATGCCATAGTTTTATATACTCTAAATATTTTGGTCTCTGACCAAGGTTTTAGTCTCATTGCTGTATTAATAAATCTTGGTGCTGCTTTCAACACAGTAGTTCACTGGATAGTCTGGAAAATATTGATGGGGTTAATTGTGCACCATTTTCATGAATTATATCTTATCTCATTAACTGTTACCAGTTTATTAATGAAGGTTACAAGATATCTGCACACACAAATGTCATGTTCGACAAGGCTCAGTTTTACAGACACTGGTTTTTATTTTTTTTTCACTGTATTTACATTCACTGGGTAATAACATTCATTGAGTGTTAAAGAATCACACACAGTCTCAGGCTTTAGTACTTAGTACTTTCTTGTTCAGTCAAGCATTTCGCTAATAGATCAATAGATCCTTTTTTAGATTTAGGTGCAGATCTGTGGGTTCTTAAGCATATAGAATTTCAGGAAATTGGGATGTTGGTTGATGCCTCCCAATCTCACTCATATGGGTTTTTTGCATGTTACAGTTTCAGTATGTAACCTTCTGGCTATCCCTTTTAGTTATGCTGTAATATCTAGAGCTGCCTGAGTATCTACTTGTCTGAATGCATAGGTATATCTGACAAGCTGCACGTGTACTACTTTGGTGGACCTGATGCTGTTGAAGGTCGTGCAGAACCTGCAGTCATCCTGTTACCTGGACTCACCAGATCCTGAGGTAGTAACTGGATCAGACACCTGTTCAACTGACAGGACTTTAATTCAAATTGTTAAAACTAAAATTTTCAGTTTTCTACATAATTACTTCTTTGAATGACACATACATCATGTGTTTATGGATTATGTTTGTGCAGTGCACAATATACTTGTATGAAATAATAATAAAAAAATATATATATAATAATAATAATAATGCTTATTATTATTATTATTATTATTATTATTATTATTATTATTATTATTATTCCTGATTTTTGGCACCTATCTAGTCCTGCAGTTTTCAAAATGTCAACAGCGAACCAACTTAGGATTGTCCAGTATGATGGTCTGATGTGGGTTTTTATATATAATTCTAAAATCAGAAAAAGTTGGAATAGTATGGGAAATGTCAATTAAAAAAACTTCAGTGTTCCTTACATTTCCTTTGACATTTATTGACCTGCAGACAGTATGAACCAAAGATATTTTATGTTTTTTTCTGGCCAACTTCTTTTCGTTTGTTAATAATAATCCATCCTGCATATCAGGCCTGCAATTCATTCCAAAAAGACTTGGGACGGGGCCAATTAAGGGCTAGGTGAGGTAAAAAAAACAAAAAACAAACCCTAAATAATGATGTGATTTCAAATACGTATTGTCAACAGGTGATTCTAATCATGATTTGGTACTAAAGCAGTATCCAGAAACTGTGGAGTCTTTGAGGAGTAGAGCAGAGGATCTCCAGTTTATCAACAAATGTGTAAGCAAATTATTGAAACATTTTAAAGCAATGTACCTCAAAGAAAAAGGAAGGGATTTACATATTTCTCCCTCTACAGTGCATAATATCATTAAACAATTAAAGGAATCTGGAGTTATTTCAGTGCATTAGCGTAAGGGCGCAAGGCTAAACTGAAGAGGCAGCACTGCATCAAGAACTATTACTCATCATTAGCTGATAGAACCACATGAGCAAGGGATTACTTTATAAAACCTTTATCAAGTACTACAATATGGAGTTACACTGCACAAATGACACTTAACAGATTACTGTGCAAAAAATAAGGTTTATGTTAACTATATGCTGAAGTGATGTCGACTTCTCTGGGCTCAAAGACATATGGGACAGACCATCACACAGTGGAAACATGAATTGTAAACAGAAAAATCAGTATTCCAGACCTCCTTTTTTGGAAGAAATGGACGCTGGCTGCTCTGGACTAAAAAAGAAATGGAGCATCTAGAATATTATCAGCAACAAGTCTAAAAGCCAGGCTATGTCATGGTATGGGTTTTGGTCAGTGCCCTTGGCGAAGGTCATTTACACTTCAGTGATGGGAGCATTAATACAGAAAAGTACATTCAGATTTTAGAGCAACATAAGCTGCCTTTTAAAATGATATCTTTTCCAGGGACATCTATATATTCATCAACAACACAATGCAAAACAAGCCAAATCAGAAAAAGTTAGGACCGAAATATGTAAATCCCTTCCAGTCATTCTTTGAGGAAGATTGATTTAAAACATTTCAATAATTTTTATACACATTTGTTGATGAACTGGAGATCCTCTGCCCATCTTTACTCAAGACAAGTCAAGAGAAAACAGAAAATGTAATTAGTTATGGATTAAGAGCACAGTGTCTATTAACAATCACTGATGCCATGTGTAGCATGAGACCCCGGCAGCATTAGCTATAGCAGCATAGCTAGAAAGAGGAGAACTGGTGGGTAACACAGCCAAGAGGGATCACATGAGACATTGGCAACCCCACGGGAGGCAGAAGACAGCAACTCAACGTCTCTGATCACCATAAGACTCTTTGACTATGAACCCCCAGCTCTGCCCTTAGTCTAAGGCAAGGATGCACGAGTCAAGATTAAGAGGACCAAAGCCCAGTTCAGCCAGACCGCCCACTCGACACTCCCGGCTAACGGACAAGGCAGGCAGGCCAGACATGACTCCAGACTCCGGCCCCAGTGACCCAAGCTATGCATCCCGGTCTAAATCTAGTCAAAAGCCTGCGTATGTCTTTAGCCTAGACTTAAAATTTTGGAGAGTGTCTGAGTCTCGAACGAAAATAGGAAACTCAAAAACTCCTCAAATTTTGTGGATACTGCTTTTGTACCAAACCATGATTAGAATTATCTGTTGACATCGCCTGTTTGAAGTCACATCAGTATTTAGTGTTTTACCTTATTACTAGCCCTAAATGGTCCCTTTCCCAACATTGTTTGAATGTTTTGCAGGCCTGAAATGCAAGAATTAAAGTTTATTAACAAATTAAATGAAGTGGACAAGAAAAAACCTGAAATATCTGGGGTTCACACTGTCTGCAAAGAAATAAAAGTCAAACAAAATGTAAAACACACTGCATACATTTTTTATTTGCATTGTCCTTACCATCCCACTTTTTCTGATTTGTGGTTGTAGCTTTTTGATTGGTGGTCTGGGGTCTGTTTCTTGTTGGATTTTCTTTCTCCAAATTAAAAATCCCAAACCCCAAAATGAAAAGGTAGAAGACAAATCCAGCCATATGATTCTGAAGTATTGTTACCCCAAACCTACATACAGTGGTGCTTTAAGATTTGTGAACGCCAGAATTGTCTATATTTCTGGATAAATATGACCTAAGATATGACATTTTCACACAAGTCCTAAAAATGGATAAAGAGAACCCAGTTAAACAAATGAGACAAAAAAATTATACTTGGTCATTTATTTATTGAGGAAAATGATACAATATTACGTATTAGTGAGTGGCAAAAGTATGTGAACCTCTAGGATTAGCAGTTAATTTGAAGTTGAAATTAGAGTCAGGTATTTGCAATCAATGGGATGACAATCAGGTGTGAGTGGGCACCCTGTTTTATTTAAAGAATCAAAGTCTGCTCTTCACATGTTGTTTACTGTTTGTGGAAGTGTATCATGGCACGAACAAAGGAGATTGGACTCCACCAATCCACAGTCAGACAGATTGTGTACAAATGGAGAAAATTCAAGACCATTGTTACCCTTCCCAGGAGTGGTCGACCAACAAAGATCACTCCAAGAGCAAGGCGTGTAATAGTTGGCGAGGTCACAAAGGACCCCAGGGTAACTTCTAAGCAACTGAAGGCCTCTCTCACATTGGCTAATGTTAATGTTCATGAGTCCACCATCAGAAGAACACTGAACAACAATGGTGTGCATGGCAGGGCTGCAAGGAGAAAGAAACTGCTCTTCAAAAAGAACATTGCTGCTCGTCTACAGTTTGCTAAAGATCACGTGGACGAGCCAGAAGGCCATTGGAAGAGTGTTTTGTGGATGGATGAGACCAAAAAAGAACTTTTAAATTTAAATTTTTTTAAAGAAGCGTTATGTTTGGAGAAAGGAAAGCACTGCATTCCAGCATAAGAACCTTATCCCATCTGTGAAACATGGTGGTGGTAGTATCATGGTTTGGGCCTGTTTTGCTGCATCTGGGCAGGACGGCTTGCTATCATTGATGGAACAATTAATTCTGAATTATATCAGAGAATTCTAAAGGGAAATGTCAGGACATCTGTCCATGAACTGAATCTCAAGAGAAGGTGGGTCATGCAGCAAGACAACGACCCTAAGCATACAAGTCGTTCTACCAAAGAATGGTTAAAGAAGAATAAAGTTCATGTTTTGGAATGGCCAAATCAAAGTCCTGACCTTAATCCAATGGACCTGAAGCGAGCAGCTAATGTGAGGAAACCCACCAACATCCCAGAGCTGAAGCTGTTCTGTACGGAGGAATGGGCTAAAATTCCTCCAACTTGATCAGTTCAGGACTGATCAACAGCTACAGGAAACGTTTAGCTGCAGTTATTGCTGCACAGGGGGGCCACACCAGACCCCAGACACACCTAAAACATTGTTCTCTGCATGGCATTTGTACCAAACAGTCTAAGCCTGCCCACAGTGGGTTGTGCGGCTGTCAGCTTGGCCTGACAAGAACAAAGGGGACTGTGGTGGCCTAGTGGTTAAGGTACTGGACTCTGGACCATAAGGTCCAGGGTTCAAATCCCACTTCTGCCAAGCTGTCACTGTTGGGTCCTTGAGCAAGACCCTTAACCCACAATTGCTTAGATTGTAAGATTGTATCAATTGTAAGTCTCTCTGGATAAGGGCGTCTGCTAAATGCTGTTAATGTAATGTAAATGTAAATGCAAAGGCCCCGGGAGCCCCTGCCCCAAAGCTTATTAGGACTGTTTGGGTGCTGGTAAATAATGGCTTGGATGGATGACTTGCTTCCGAATCAAGCATTTTCTTCAGCAGATGCACTTTTCTTCTTGTCTTGTTGTCCGGACTCACCCAGAGGAGGATAGCTTTCCCATATGATTTGGATCCTTTTTTAGGGTTTCCTCTAATTGGTCTCAGGGAGCTTTTTTTCTACTCTTGCTTTTGGCTTGCTTACTTAGGGTCTAGACTTTGCTTTAGTAAACTGATTTGAGACCATGTCAATTGCAATATAGAAATACATTGTTAATTGAACTTACTATTGCATTAGATAATGATTAATGATATCCCATAAAGCACAACAGTTTTAAATATAAAACCAAACAAATATGAATGTGCCATTCTTTCTCTCTGCAATACTCTCTCTCATACTCTCTGCAAAACTATTTCACACCACACTAAAAATTATTAAATTGGCTAAATTTCCCATTATGTGTTGGAGTTTTCTGTACAAGGAAAAGCACATGATGATTGCTATTCAGTGTCTTTCTTAGTTATTAAAGTTGAGTTGATGAGTTAGCAACAGTAGCTGATATAGGAAACTGCTGGAAACCCAAGCCATTGTAATTTAAAGGGTACTTGATGCCTAAGTCTCAAATAGCAGAATACAGATGAGAGAGGCCTCAGATGGGCATTATGTTTCTTTGCAGAGTGGACACACATGCACGTGCTGGCATTCTTGCATTGTGTCTTCTCTTTTTATATCTACTCAGTTTATGTGAGTTTATAAGAAAAAATAAGTCAGAAGACAGAATAAATTAAGAGTTTTATGTAAACCAAGTCATCCACGAAAAGCATGGGAGATAACGAGCTACAGGCCTAAGGATCGTTTAAGCAACAAACTGAAGCCGTCTCCATTCAGGTGGCTATGGAATTCTATACTTTGGTTCTAGTGCAAGGACACAAAGGATGACAGCCAGAATTCCAACTCATCTAATAGGCTCAAGATCCTGTTAATGGAAAGAAACAAGACAGAAAACTCTCTTGACCAGGACTGGCAGCAGTTTGAATTGGTACGACACTTTTAGGACATATTATATTTGTGTGTGTGTGTGTGTGAGTGAGAGTGTGTAGCTGGAAGTGTTATGTAGAATACATTTTATTCATATTATATTCATATATATATATATTATATATATTCATTATGTACACTTTATGTGTGTGTGTGTGTGTGAGTGAGAGTGTGTAGCTGGAAGTGTTATGTAGAATACATTTTATTCATATTATATTCATATATATATATATTATATATATTCATTATGTACACTTTATAAGGCATTTTAGTTCTTTAGTGTTTATAGATTTAATGTGCCAAGACAATATTGTGTTATGCAGTGTTTTAGCATAAATATGATTCTGGTTATGAGTAATTTTTAACAGAAACATTATATGGTAAGAATCACGAAGAAAGCAAAAAAATAATATTGTGCAGCATGATATGTTATTCCTTGTTTTCTATTAAACAATTCATTCAAACTATTCAAATCATTACATACAGCAGTTATACCCAAAGAGTTTTAGTGCCTGTTAATTTGTAAACATTTATACCGATATTGGCTTGAAATGCTTGTTGGAGTTTTATTCAAACACACTTTACTCTAAAACGCTGATAAACTGTTAACTGTGAACTGGTCATACCTACTGAATATTTTATCAAGTGATCTCTAAACAGTTACATGATCGCCTGTTCAAACTGTCAGTAATTGTAAGCGTGTGCAATCAATAAAACAGTGCAAGTCAATAAGGATTGTTAAAATATTACATCCATATTGATGGGACAGCTGAATTTTATAATATAGCCTTTGCACCCTTTGGCGGTAGAAACTGAACATAAATTGAATTGCTGAAAATTTCTAGAAAACCCACCACTCCCAAGACCTTTTTAGGTATTTGACCACAAATGAGAAATACAAAAATAGAATACTGTTCCTCAACAGATAAATGTATAGCTATTGTAGTGGCATGACTTCAGAGTCTAGAGCGCTAGTCTGTGTTGGAAGGTATAGTTTAGTGAACTGAGGAAAGATATGGGAACTATCTGCTGAAATGTTACACTTTCTGTGTATTACTTGCAGGTGTGCACCAAACACATTTTGTATAGGGAAGTAGTGGATTGTTTTTGTTCCATTTTGCACACAATGTAATGACCAGAACTTGTTACAAAACACATTAGTCACCTGCCCCCATTTACAACATATGGGTTCAGCAGCTGAACATGTTTTACAGTCACACCCAATGAAGATGTTTAGCATTAAAAGTGTAGTCTTTCATCCTGCATGGAAAGTGATAGCCAATCATTTTGAACCTAGAAACATGCTATAAACATTCCTCATAGATTTTAATCCATCTTGACACGATAGCATGACACAGTTGAATCTACTGTTTCATCACTTGTGAGACCATTTGAGTACAGTGAACTCACTGTCATGTTCAAGAAGTTGATTTGTGACATGTTGCATCATCCTGCTGGAAATAGCCATCAGAATATGGGAACCCTGGGGTCAAACAGGGATGGACATGGTCAGAAACAATACTCAACAATACTGTGCCTTGTAAACAATGCTCAGTTCTTATTAAAGGGCCAAGAAAATATCCCGGACACCATTACACCACCAACAACCTGAACCATTGATACAGGCAGGATCATGCTTTCATGTGGTTTACTGCAATTTCTGACCCTACCTGAATGTCACAGCAGTGATCAAGATTCGTCAGACTTGAAAACATTTTTACAGTCTTCTGTTGTCCAATGTTGCTGAGCCCATGCAAACTGTAGACTCAGTTACCTGTTCTTAGCTGGCAGGACTGGCACCCGGTGGGGTCTTCTCCTGCTGCTGTAGCCCATCTGCTTCAAGGTTTAACATGTACATTCAGAGATGCTCTTCTGCATAACCTGATTGTAATGAGTGGTTAATTTAGTTATTTTTCTCCCAGAGAACTGCTTTGTGCTCTGCTATCGACATGTGCTCTCATTCTCTGTAAACCCTAGAGATGGCTACGCATAAAAATCCCAGTAGATGAGCAGTTTCTGAAATCAGACTGTCTAGCACCAACAACCATGCCACGATTGGCTGATTAGATTTTTGTGTGCAAGCAGTAGAATGGGTGTTCCTAATAAAGCGGCTGGTGAGTGAATGTTAGTCGGTGTCCTAATCACCCATTGAACTGCAGGCATATTGGGAAAGTTCTCAGCTTATTATTGATAATACCACAGGTAGTTCCGACCCTGCAATCTGATTGGCTGAGAAACGCTCCAGCCGTGCCATTATTGCACGATAACGGCACTGTGACCGACCTTCCATAAGTATTACTTTGCGGCATACACACGTAACCTAGAAATGACGCCCACCCTAAAAAGCAGCCAAGTTATAATGAATAAAACACTGCTGAAATGAAAGCTATAATTAGTTTATAAAATCTATTGGTTTTGAAAACGATTTAAATTTGGAAGACAAAGCTGTTAATGACCAACCTGAGCCAAAGGTTTATCACCTTTAGAAGTGCTGGAAAAGCAAAACAAATTCAGTCCTTTAAATCAAATGTCCTTAATGGATTCACAGCTTGACTGAAGAGCATCGAGACTGAAGATCAGTTTTAGTCTCATCAACAAAAATGACCTGAATCAGCTTCATCCCTCACATAGACGTCGTTTGCTGGAGTTACAGCGTCTTTCATTAAACACCATCCGTGGCTGATCGGGCATTCACTGATCTAACAGGTACGTTATCTGTAAGCAAGTCCAGCTCTAACCCAGAGAAGCTGCTGATGCTCTGTAACTCTGTCCTTACATTTCTGACTGATAAGGTTAACAGTAAGAGCTTCATCATACAGATTTATAACTGCTAATCAAACGGGATCCTAGACTTTGGTTATACCATCGGGATCTCCGATTTGCTTCAGTCGGTAGAATAGTGGATCTTAGTAACAGCCTGCCTTATAAACCCCACCCATTTTATTTGCTGAATGTAAATAAACGTTCTTTTTAATAAATGGAAACATACCGATCGATATATTTGTGTTTTATTGTCTGTATATAAACCGTTATTGATAATTCGGTTCCTCGATTTATGACGGAAGGGCTTAGCTATTTTACCTCACGGAAGGCTAGATAAACAAATTGTTTTTTTTTCTGCCCTCTATCTTAAAAATCTAACAATAAAAGTGGATAATGGAACTGTGGTATACAGATCCACTCGAGGTCGTGCTTTAACGTGAGATCTTGGCACGGGTGTGCGATCTTCGGTACTCGGCCTGTTGGCCATATCTCATGTTTAAAGCATGACCTCTCTGCGTACTATTGCTTAATGAATATACTTTTTAATAATAGTTTTTAATTTGTAAAAATACTGTCACATAAAGATCGAGATTGTTTTATGATGCTGTTTTTTTTTTTTTTTACCTTTTTAAACATTGAAGGTTTAGAAACAGCTGTAAAAATTGTTACTGTGGTGCTTGAAGTCCTCTCCCCCGTGATCATTAGAATTTCCACTAAGTCTATTTTCTATTTTAAACCAAGTTAAACAAATGAGGCAAAAATATTATACTTGGTACTTTATTTATTGAGGAAAATGAATCCAATATTACAATATTAGTTCAGTGGCAAAAGTATGGTGACCCTCTAGGATTAGCAGTTTAATTTGAAGGTGAAATTCAGGTGAGTCAGGTGTTTCAATCATGGGATGCCAATCAGGTGTGAGTGGGACCCCCTGTTGTTATTTAAAGAACAGGGATCTGTTCAAAGTCTGCTGTTCACAACCACATTTGTTGAAGTTGTTGCTTTGCGACAATGCTTACCATTGTAAAAAGCGCTATGTAAATAAAATTCTGACTTGACTTGACTTGAAGTGTGATCATGGCACAAACAAAGGAGATTTCTGAGGACCCTCAGAAAAAGAGTTGATGCTCATAGGCTGGAACAGGTTACAAAACCATCTCTAAAGAGTTTGGACTCCACCAAAATCCACAGTCAGACAGATTGTTGTACAAATGGAGAAAATTCAAGAACATTGTTACCCTCCCCAGGAGTGAACCGCCCAACAAAAGATCACTCCAAGAGCAAGGCGTGTATAGCTGGCGAGGCCCACAAAAGGACCCCCCGGGTACTTCTAAGCACCTGAAGGCCACTCTTACATTGGCTAATGTTATTGTTCATGAGTCCACCATCAGAAGAACACTGAACAAACAATGGTGTGCATGGCAGGGCTGCAAGGAGAAAGCCACTGCTCTCCAAAAAAGAACATTTGCTGCTTTCGTCTACAGTTTGCTAAAGAATCACGTGGACGAGCCAGAAGGCTATTGGAAGAATGTTTTGTTAGGACAGATGAGACCAAAATAGAACTTTTTGGTTTAAAAAGGAAAAGTGTGATGTTTTGGAGAAAGGAAAACACTGCACTTGCTTAACAGCATAAGAACCTTATCCCATCCTGTGAGACATGGTGGTGGTAGTATCATGGTTTGGGCCTGTTTTGCTGCATCTGGGCAGGATGGCTTGCCATCATGGAACAATGAATTCTGAATTATATCAGAGAAGTCTAAAGGAAAATGTCCAGGACATCTGGTCCATGAACTGAATCTCAAGAGAAGGTGGGTCATGCAGCAGACAGCGACCCTAAGCACACAAGTCGTCCTACCAAAGAATGGTTACAGAAGGATAAAGTTCATTTTTGGAATGACCAATCCTAAGTCCTGACCTTAATTCCGATTGAAATGTTGTGGAAGGACCTGAAGCGAGCAGCTAATGTGAGGAAACCCACCAACAATCCCAATTTGAAGATGTTCTGTAACGGAGGAAGGGCTAAAATTCCTCCAAGACGGTGTGCAGGACTGATCAAACAGCTACAGGGAACGTTTAGTTGTTCACACTTACTTTTGCCACTTACTAATATGTAATATTGGATCATTTTCCTCAAATAAATAAATGACCAAGTGTAATATGTTTGTCTCATTTGTTTAACTGGATTCTCTTTATCTACTTTTAGGACTTGTGTGAAAATCTGATAATGTTTTAGGTCATATTTATGCAGAAATATAGAAAACTCTAAACGGTTCAGAAACTTTCTGCATACTTTAATAGTCTCCTTTAATCTGTTCTGTAATGGTCAGGAACCCTACAGATCAGCTACTATTTGGGTGGTGGATCATTCTCAGCACTGCAGTGACACTGATGTGGTGGGGGTGTGTCAGTGCGCGTTGAGCTGGTATGAGTGGATCAGACACAGCAGTGCTGCTGGAGTTTTTGAACATCTCCGTGTGACTGCTGGACTGAAAACAGTCATGTCATGGGCCAGTGAAATAGGGCTCAAGTGTGACTTGAGTCATAAGACTGACACTCAAGTTCCCATCTCTGATGTGTACAGTTATTGTCTTGCCATGTTTGCTCGCCTTTATCCTGTTAAAGTGACCAGTTAAAAAGTATTGTTTAAGAGATGGACTGACATATTTGAACTATGGTAATTTGTGTGTAGGTAACTGAAGTTCACTGTTATACTATGCAGTTCTCTACCATACATTGTTATCTATACTTCATTACATGTCTAACACAAGGGATTTTACCATTCTTGAAATGCGGACCGAAATAAGAAAGAAACATTCCAGCTAAAGCTAAAATCCCAAGCTAAAAGATAACTTGCTTGTTTCTTTTCTCTTTAGTTCAGTGGCATTGGGGGAGAGATCTCACACTCTGAAACAATGGATGGATTTTTGTGCTGTAAGTAACTCTTTTCTCTGTGAGGTCCCCTACCTCACAATTTTTCTATTAAGGTAGTGAAGTCACGACCACCATTGGCCAATTTACTCTCTCCAGAATGGTGGCCTTGTGAGAGGTCAGTAGGGAAACAGAAAAAGCAGATTTCTGTGACGTCCTTTGGGAGGCAAACAAAAGATGTTTTCAACATCCCCTTTTCCCATATTTCTCATGATTTAAGAAAGGACCTCACTTAGATTTTTCACCCTCCCTAACACAAAAAAAAAAAGATTTAAAGACAAAACAACAATATGTATGCATTTAATTCATACCCCATAATTTCTGTCCCCATCACTAAACATTTTATGGCCAATATGATCAGTATTTATAATACATTTGATATAAAATATATTGTTAGATATAAAGCTGAAATTCCTAATGGACTTTTTTAGTTCTATTGTTTTTATTTAACTGTAAAATACATTTATATTTGATGATATTATTATTTAATAATTTTTTAATTTGTATTTTAATAAATAAACACCTTACATTTAAACACTAGTATTTTGTGTTTACTGTGTTGTCTTTGACTAATATTTAATAAACTGGTTTGATGTTCCGAAAGACTTAAGCGTGCCAAGCATGCAAAAACATAAGAAATCAGGAAGGGGACAAACACTTTTTCACACCACTGTATATACTTTTAGAACATTAGCTTTACCAGTAAGCCAAAATAATTTGTTATAAAGTCAGAGAAGCAATTCAAGGCTAACTATCTTGGAATATCCTTTGAGACAATTAGTCCATTATCAGGATTATTACATCAGGATTTTTTCCCAAGTTTTTTTATTACTCTTTGGGCATGGAAAAAACAAAACAAAGAAACAAAACAAAAAAAATTTAACATTCCCTATTCAAAGAGTTGGTGATCTGTCTATTAGGGTGGACAACATGCGTTTGAAGCTCAATTAATGAAAATGTTTTTTAAGAAAACAGTTCAATAAAATGAACTTTTGTGGAGTATGTAGCATATAGCAAGGCACAATGGTGTCCACTCTAGTGGCTGATGTGCAACTGTGACATGAAAACTCATGCATATGGAAGAAAACAGCTGTTGAATATAGGACTTTAATATAGTAGTAATAGCGGAGTCTATGATAAGTGATGGTAAGTAAGTTGATGTTTAAAACACTTATACAATAACCCACAGTTGACCAAACTCATTAACACAAAGCTTATTGTATAATGAAGTGTTGAAAATATAATGTAATTTAGTGATTAATAGATTGAAAGTGAAAAGGTAAAGCAAAGCGTTTACTGTATTGGTGAACGCAGGATGCTAGCATAGCTGCTAAAGCTAACAGCAGCCTGTTTTCTGGAGTATTCAATTCCTGTTTTGCTTTGGTTGGCTCTTATAAAGCAACCTTTTTACAACCTATGGAGACGTATTTGCACTAAAAATACAGTACTGTAGATGTAAAAATAAAGAAAAACACGATAAACACAGCGCATATCTTCACTGAGCAAGGCTATTGTGAGCCTGAATCACAGAATCACTGTGTACTATAGCATGAATCATGTTTCGGCTGAAACAAGTTGCGTGGCTCAACTCATAGAAGTTTAAGCAATTTTGCCGAGTACCGAGCAAACTCTGAGAACTGAGACAATTTTTTTCCAGTCAAAATGTGTCAAGAACCAAATTTGATGAGTACCAGAGTGGTTGAGAACCGAGGTATCACTGCAAAAGTGCAAACCTAAACTAAAGAGGCATGATCTCCGATCCCTCAGATGGCACTGCATCAAGAACCGTCATTCATCAATAGCTAAAATAAATTATATTATTATTAGCAACAAATCCAAAAGCCAGGCTCTGTCATGGTATGGGGTTGTGTCAGTGCCCTTGGCAAAGGTCATTTACATTGCTGTGATAGCAGCATTAATGCAGAAAAGTACACTGAGAATTGAGAGCAACATAAATTGCCTTCAGAACAACATCTTTCCCAGGTCCATGCATTTTTCAACAAAATAATGCAAAACCATTTGCTGTACACATTACAAAGGCATGAAGATGGTACAGGATCTGGACTGGCCTGCCTGCAGTCCTGACCTGTCCCCAATAGAGAATGTTTGGAGTCTTTTGAAACAAAAAATGTTATAACGGGAACCCTGTACTGTTAAAATGTGTTTGCAGGAGGAATTGGACAACATAACACCTGAAACTCTTTATCTCTTGGATATGTTTTGGGACTGAGGATACCAAGCAATAAAGAGTTTCAGGTGTTATTTTGTATAACTCCTTGCACTTTGTAGTTTTACAATTACAGACAATTACAGACTGTAGTCCCATTTGTTTCTATACATACTTTGTTCGTCCCCTTTATTCTGTTCTCAAGAGGTCTGGTTGATCACAGATCAGGTACTATTTGGGTGGTGGATCATTCTTAGCACTGCTGTGTGTGTGTGTGTGTGTGTGTGTGTGTGTGTGTGTGTATATATATATAACAGGAATTCAAAAGTTATTGCTTAAAAGTTCCTACACATTCATTTACAGTTCATCTGCAAAAATGTTTCATTTACATTTTGAGGGTGCCAGTAATTGCAAAGGGGCTGTGTAAATAATATTGCTACACGTATTTTTTAGTAAGTGCAGACTTGGCACCCTTTGAACAAAATTTGAGAACTTACATAAGTTTATATATACAGTATAGAGTGGTGTGAAAAAGTGTTTACCCCCTTCCTGATTTCCTTTTTTTTTGTTTTTGATTTTTGCATGTTTGTCACACTTAAGTGTTTGGGAACATCAAAACCAATTTAAATATTAGTCAAAGACAAACAAGTAAACACAAAATGCAGTTTTTAAATGAAGGTGTTTATTATTAAGGGAGAAAAAAATCCGATCCTACATGGCCCTGTGTCAAAAAGTGATTGCCCCCTAAACCTAATAACTGGTCGGGCCGCCCTTAGCAGCAACAACTGCAGCCAAGCGTTTGTGATAACTTGCAATGAGTCTTTTACAGCGTTGTGGAGGAATTTTAATTTTGTAATTCAGCCACACTGGAGGCTTTTCCAGCATGAACGGCCTTTTTAAGGTCATGCCACAGCATCTCAATAGGATTCAGGTCAGGAATTTGACTAGGCCACTCCAAAGTCTTAATTTGTTTTTCTTCAGCCATTCAGAGCTGGACTTGCTGGTGTGTTTTGGATCATTGTCCTCCTGCAGAACCCAAGTCTGTTTCAGTTTGAGGTCACGAGCAGATGGTCAAACATTCTCCTTCAGGATTTTTTGGTTGCAGCAGAATTCATAGTTCCATTTATCACAGCAATTCTTCCAGGTCCTGAAGCAGCAGCAGACAGCCCCAGACCATCACACTACCACCACCATATGTTACTGTTGCTATAATGTTCTTTTTCTGAAGTGCTGTGTTTACTTTTACACCAGATGTAATGGGACACACACCGTCCAAGTGTTCAGCTTTTGTCTCGTCAGTCCACAGAATGTTTTCCCAAAAGTCTTGGAAATCATCAAGATCTGCTCTGGAAAAATTGAGATGAGCTTTAATGTTCTTTTTGCTCAGCAGTGGTTTTCATCTTAGAACTCTGCCATGCAGGCAATTTTTGCCCAGTCTCTTTCTTATGGTGGAGGCAAGTGAGGCCTGCAGTTCTTTGGATGTTGTTGTGGGGTCTTTTGTGACTTCTTGGATGAGTTGTCGCTGCGCTCTTGGGGTAATTTTGGTCGGCCGGCCACTCCTGGGAAGGTTCAGCACTGTTCCATGTCTTCACTATTTGTGGATAATGGCTCTCACTGTGGTTCACTGGAGTCCCAAAGCTTTAGAAATGGCTTTACAACCCTTTCCAGACTGATAGTACAATTACTTTCCTTCTCAATTTTTCCTGAATTTCTTTGGATCTCAGCATGATGTGTAGCTTTTAAAAATCTTTTGGTGTACTTCACTTGTCAGGCAGGTCCTATTTAAGTGATGTCCTGATTGAGAACAGGTGTGGCAAAAATCAGGCCTGGGTGTGGCTAGAGACAGTGAGCTCAGGTGTGATAAACCATAATTATGTTTTAACAAGGGGGGCAATCACTTTTTCACACAGGGCCATGTAGGTTTGAATCTTTTTCTCCTCAACTTATGATGGATTTGTCTGAACATATGCCCTCCGTAAATCAGGGAGCACCTGTACAATACAGCTCCATTAATGTATATAATGCCTTATACAATGTTGATTTTCTGGGGGTCTGGAAAAGATTAATTCAATTTACATGATTTCTTATGGGGAAAAAATTGCTTGGTACTTGTTGCTTGGTTCTCGTTTTTTTTTTCTAAAGCTATAAACACTCAAGGTTGTTTTGGCGTCAATAAGGGTGACTACACTGAAAATAACCTGATGCTCATTGTTAAATATGGTGGAGGGTCTGTGATGTTGTAGGGCTGTTTTTTACTCCAAATGCCCTGGGAACCTCATTAGGGGGCATGGCATCAAGGACACCATGAAATACCAGGACATTTTAAATCTGTGTGCCTCTGCCAAGAATATAACAATGGGTCATCACTGGATCTTCCAACAGATGAATGATCCAAAACATGTCAAGATCAACAAAAAAAAGGTTTACTGAACACACGCTCAAGCTTCTGCCATGACCATCTTAGTCCCCTGATCCAAAAACCTGTGGGGTGAGCTAAAGTCAGTGGTGTGCAGCAAGCCCTTCTAACTCTTCAGTGAAGGAGTAACAAACAGCTGTACGTAAAACATTAAATACATATTTATTTTATGAACAAATAAAGTAAAATCAAAAACATCAGTCAAATAAATATCCTACTCTGTTGCTATAGGATGCATATCTAACTGAGTATTACTAACCAATCAGAACTGCTCATTAGAATGGTTCCTGTCTACTTGCCTGCATGCCACTGCTGATGTTATTTTGAAGGGTTATATAATATCTAATTACAAGATATTATAAGGAACAAGAAAATCTGACCAATCAGATTAATGACTTTCACTATGGGGGCTGGCCAATTGCTGTCTAACCCCTTCTTAGCATACAGACGAAGGTGCTATGCATTTATTATTCATAAAAGCAATAAATTAAAAATAAATAAATTAATAAATAAATACATATACTACATAATGGCTAGATAATGCCAAATGGTGACTTGAAAGGAAATAGACCATTTTCTGGCAAAGGAGTAGATGGAGTAATGGAGTTATCAACAGACTGTTTATTTAATGTTTTCATTACCCTGGCATACTCCATAAGAAGTGTCCAGAAGAAATGAGTGATCTTACTTTGCTGAATGGTTGTATTAGGGTTTGTGGATTATTTTCAAACTTGGTACACAGAAAAATAAACTATGAAAAATAGGAAAATGTTGTGCTCTTTCGTCATGCTCCTTTTAGTCATTTGTAATTGAATCCGTGGGATGTTGATCTGTATTTTGAAAACCAAATAGTAACTTAAAGTAAAGGCTATGTTTATGTGGTAATTTTGGAAAGTACAGAAGAGAGGACACACAGTGGGGCAAAAAAGTAGTCAGCACTGATTGGGCAAGTTCTCCTACTTAGAAAGACGTAATTTTCATCATAGGTACACTTCAACTATGAGAGACAACTATGAGAGACAAAATGACAAAAAAACACAGGAAATCACACTGTAGGATTTTTAAAGAATTTAATTGTAAATCATGGTGGAAAATAAGTATTTGGTCAATAAATTTGGTTCAACTCAATACTTTGTAACATAACCTTTGTTGGCAATGACAGAGGTCAAACATTTCCTGTAAGTCTTCACCAGGTTGGCACACACTGTAGCTGGTATTTTGGCCCATTCCTCCATGCAGATCTCCTCTAGAGCAGTGTTTTGGGGCTGTTGCTGGGGAAGTGTACCTATGATGAAAATTACAGACCTCTCTCATCTTTCTAAGTAAGAGAACTTGCCCAATTATTAGCTGACTAAATACTTTTTTGCCCCACTCTAGCTAGAAAGTGGAGAACCGAAGGTAACACAGCCAAGAGGGATCACATGAGCCATCAACCCCATGGGAGGCAGAAAACAGGAACGCAACATCCCAGATCACCAAAAAAGTTTTTTACTAGGAACCCCCAGCTCTGCCCTTAGTCTAAGGCAAGGATGCACAAGTCAAGATCACGAGGACCGAAGCCCAGCCAAGTCAGACTGCCCACCCGACACTCCTGGCGAAAGGACAAGGCATGACAAGACAGGCAGTCCAGAAATGACTCCAGACTCCAGCCCCAGTAACACGAGCCATGCATCCCAAGTCTAGTCAAAAGCCTGTGTAAAAATTTGTATTATGTCTGAATCTCGAACAAAAATGGAAAGTTTTTTCCATAGCTGGGGTGGCATGTATGAGAAAGCCTTTCCCCCTGCTGTGACTTTTTTTAATTCTAGGAACCAAAATGAAGTCCTGCACCCTGCGAACGAAGTAGACGAGTTGGATTGTAAAAAAACTCTAAGAGGTCACTCAGATAATGTGGGGACAGACCATGTAGAGCTTTATAAGTTATAAGAAGTATTTTGTAATCAATGCGGAATTTGACTGGTAACCAGTGCAGTGATGATAGAACAGGAGTGATATGATCAAATTTGCTAATTCAAATTAGCACTCGGGCAGCTGCATTCTGAACTAATTGAAGTTTATTTATAGATTTACTAGAGCATCCAGCAAGTAAGGCGTTACAGTAATCCAACCTTGAGGTTATAAACGCATGAACCAGTTTCTCATTAAAAGAGAGGATATTTCTAAGTTTAGCGATATTACGTAATTGAAAGAAAGCAATTCGAGTGATGCTGCTAATGTGTGCATCAAAGGAGAGATCTGAATCAAATATGACACCTAAGTTTTTTACAGACGGACTGGGCAATACTGGACAGCCATCTAGATTTAGGATAGATGTAGCCAACCTGTCTCTCACAGCCTTGTGTAACCACTAATAAAACCTCCATTTTATCTGAGTTAAGTAAGAGTAAATTAAATATTTGGTTTCGCCAATATGTACAGCTGTGTATTATCTTCATACCAGTTGAAATTAATGCCATGTGTATGAATAACTGAGCCTAGTGGCAGCATGTACAGAGAATAATAGCGGGCCAAGCACTGACCCCCGAGGCACGCCATACTTCACTTTTGCGAGCTTAGAGCATAGATTATTTACATAAACAAACTGGTACCGGTCGGTCAAGTTGGATTTAATCCAAGAAGGTGCCAGTCCAGTGTTGAGCAAAACACACATTGTAATTGGTTGTTTACACATTCAAGATTATTGGGCTCTGTAGGTGTATTAAATTTTCAGGTAGATTATTAATAAACGCAGCTGGAGTAGCAGATGTAATAGTGCGCTTGGTGTGATAATGAGGCAGTAGGATTTTATTTATTAGTGATAGCTCAAAAACTAAAAGATATCAGTGATCAGAAATCTAATCACTTTGTGGGAAAACATCAAAGTTATCTATATTGATACGAAACATTAATATTATATCTAAAGCATGATTACAGTGGTGGGAATCACACTGAGTGATGCTCAGCCTAGCTCTGGATAGTCAGCCCTTAACTAACCCTGCCATAAGACTATGGGCAATGATGCAGGAGATGTGAGCAGCACCCTCCCGAGTGGGATGGACACCGTCCCATCCTAAAAGGCCAGGCTTACTTTTAAATACTTTTATAGCCCACATTGTTTTTAGAGCACCACTTGGACAGCCACAGTTCAGCGACCATAACCTGTTGTATGCTTGGTCACCTTGCCACATTGGGATGGGGCCAGAGCACACCACTGTATCGGACATCGCCTTCGCAACTCTATCCACTTCTACAATTAGCCTTAGTCATGTCTGACAAAGGCGTACATCATCAGCCCCTACATGAATAACTATCCTAGAGAATCTATGACTATTGAGCTTGCAAAGGCTCACTCCAATGTCCGGCACTCTGGCTCCAAGGATACATGTAAGCCTAGCTGTTGGTGTCCGTAAAGGGGTAGCTAATTTCACGTGTCATAAAATAGAGTCACCTTTGACCAGAACATTTTCAACAGGCTGGGTGAACCTGTTGGACACATGAAAAGGTAAAGAGTGTCGATCTTGTGGGCTAGCCTTACGACTACATCTGCGAACATTTTATCCACTTGCCCTGTTGCAAGGGTGCTGCCAGAGTGGGGGCACTAACTACACCTGTGGTATCCAGATCTGCTAAGCTAGAAACTGACCTAGCCTTCTCTACTGTCTGGATGTCTCTAAACTACAATCTTCTCCATCAGACTAGATACAAGTCTAAACCTATCACAAATTAAATTTAAACTAATGATGGAGGAAGAATAGCTGAAAATGCCACACTCGGCACAACAAATGGTTCAGCCAATGGTACGCTGCAGCCTCACCCAATACTTTATGACATTTCAAATGTGATCCATGGCATCCATTCCTGCATAGCTGGACAAAAACTAAAGAAGGATGGGCAGAACCGGTGAATGCAAGACATTTTTTATAAGTAATATGGACAGATACCACTGTCCAAATCAGCTCATTACACTGGTGGCTGACTGGAGACACATTTAACTATTAAGCGTAAATGCCGGTTAAAAACTTATCGCTATACAATCCACACACAGGACTGCTGACATGACAAAGTGTAAACAAAGCCTATATTTTTCATAATAATGCACAGAGTAGTACAACGTAAAGATAAGAAATATGCAAATTACATTCACTAGCCATATCTTAAGCAAAGATCATCAGTTAGCATGTTCTTAGACAACAGAAACACCTAGACCTAGATCTTCACCTAGATCTTCTTGTGGCTATAAGTGTGTGTGTGTGTGTGTGTGTGTGTGTGTGTGTGTGTGTGTGTGTGTGTGTGTGTGTTCGTAATACGTGTTAAAGATATTGACTTTGATCACAGTGCCTGTTTGTTGAGTTTGAATGTATGAATAATAAAACACGTTTTTAGGAGAGAGAGAGGGAGAGAGAGAGAGAGGGAGAGAGAGAGAGAGAGAGAGAGAGAGAGAGAGAGAAAGAGAGAGTGAAACCGACAGCTGAGGAGAGGTTTGTTTACTGCAGCTGGGCTGAGGGAAACAATCAGACATAAATGAGAGTTGACGGTTTCATGAAGCACAGTTGGTTGATGGCAGATTGAATGTGACTCGTCTGAACTGGGCGCTGATCCATACAGTATGCAAAATTCACTGTGGAGCTGGTCTATGCCCACCAGTCCTATGTCCCATCTATTTTTACCTATTTTTCATGTACATGCCAGTGAATGTATATGTGTGTGTGTGTGTGTGTGTGTGTGTGTGTGTATATATATATATATATATATATATATATATATATATATATATATATATATATATATATATTCATTCCTTTTTTTTGCATGTTTGTTAGATTTAAGTGTTTCAGAACATCAAACCAATTTAAATATTAGTAAAAGACAACAACGGTAAACACAAAATGCAGTTTTTAAATGAAGGTGTTTATTATTAAGGGAGAAAAAAATCCAAACCTGTGAAAAAGTGATTTTCCCCCCTTGCTAAAACATAACTTAACAATGGTTTATCACACCTGAGTTCACTGCCTCTATCCACACCCAGGCCTGATTATTGCCACATCTGTTCTCATATATATATATATATACATATATATACACATATATACATAAATACATGTATCTGTGTATGTACAGTGGGGCAAAAAAGTATTTAGTCAGCCACTGTGCAAATTCTCCTGCTTAGAAAGATGAGAGAGGTCTGTAATTTTCATCATAGATACACCTTCAACTATGAGAGACAAAATGACAAAAAAAAATCCAGGAAATCACCTTGTAGGATTTTTAAAGAATTAATTGTAAATTATGGTGGAAAATAAGTATTGGTCCAATAACAAAAGTTCAAAATCAATACTTTGTTAGCATAACCTGTTGTTGGCAATGACAGAGGTCAAACGGTTTCCTGTACTTTTCGTTTTTTCCCCTCCTTTGTTTTTCAGGTGGGAGTTTCCTCGACGGTCAGCCCTCGTACCCGTTTGTTTCGGTGACTGTAGAAGAGGTCTGTATTTTCATCATAGCTACACTTCAACTATGATAGACAAAATGACAAAAAAAAATTCCAGGAAATCACTTGTAGGATTTTTAAAGAATTTAATTGTAAATTTATGGTGAAAATAAGTATTTGTCAAATAACAAAAGTTGCAAATCATACTTTGTAGCATAACCGTTGTTGGCAATGACATATGTCAAACGTTCCCTGTACGTTTTTCAACCATGTTGGCACCACTGTAGCTGGTATTTTTGGCCCATTCCTCCATGCAGATACTCTCTCTAGAGCAGTGATGTTTTGGGGCAACACGGACTTTTCAACTCCCTCCACACATTTTCTATGGGCTGAGGTCTGGAGACTGGCTAGGCCACTCCAGGACCTTGAAATGCTTTTTAACGGAGCCACTGCCTTCGTTGCCCGAGCGGTGGTGTTTGGGATCTTGTCATGCTGGAAGACCCAGCCATGTTCCATCTTCATGTTTGGCTTAAATCTCACGATACATGGCCCCGTTCATTCTTACCTTAAGACGGATCAGTCGTCCTGTCCCCTTTGCAGAAAAACAGCCCCAAAGCAATGATTTTTTTCCACCCCCATGCTTTCACAGTAGGTATGGTGTTCTTGGGATGCAACTCAGCATTCTTCTTCCTCCAAAGATGACGAAAAAGTTGAGTTTTTTACCAAAAAGTTCTATTTTGATTTCATCGACCACATGATATTCTCCAATCCTCTTCTGGATCATCCCTATGCTTCTCTGGCAAACTTCGGACGGGCCTGGACATGTACTGGCTTAAGCAGGGGGCACGCCTGGCACTGCAGGATCTGAGTCCCCTCGGCGTAGTGTGTTACTGATGGTAGCCTTTGTTACTTTGGGTCCCAGCTCTTCTGCAGGTCATTCATCAGTCCCCACTGTGTAGTTCTGGGATTTTTTGCTCACCGTTCTCATGATCGTTTTGACCCCACGGGGATGAGATCTTGCATGAAGCCCCAGATCGAGGGAGATTATCAATGGTCTTGTATGTCTTCCATTTTCTTACAATTGCTCCCACAGTTGATTATTCACAACCAACCGCGCTGCTTGCCTATTGTAGATTCACTCTTCCCAGCCTGGTGCTGGTACAATTTTCTTCCTGGTGTCCTTCAACAGCTCTTTTGGTCTGGCCATGGTTGAATTTGGAGTCTGACTGTTTGAGGCTGTGGACCAGGTTCTTTTATACAGATAATGAGGTCAAACAGGTGCCATTAGCACAAGGTAACGAGTGGAGGACAGAAGAGCTTTTAAAGATGAAGTTACAGGTCTGTGAGTGACAGAAATCTTGCTTTATTTGTGAGTGACCAAATACTTATTTTCCACCAAGATTTACAACTAAATTCTTTAAAAAAAAAATCCTACAATGTTGATTCCTGGATTTTTTCTCATTTTGTCTCCTCATAGTTGAAGTGTAAGCTATGATGAAAATTACAGACCGTCTCTCATCTTTCTAAGTAGGAGAACTTACACACATCAGTGGCTGACTAAATATTTTTTTACCCCACTGATGTCACCTCCGGTCTCTAAACCGTACCTGGCCAACCTCATAAACGAGGCTGGTCTACCACTTTCCGTAAGAAACACCACAAAGATTATAATGGCGGACGTGACAGCATGCATGAGACACATAAGGTCTCTGTTAGGTGTGGGTGCGACACCCAGCGGTGCTCAGATACGCTCTTAAATACCTGAGCCCACAGGTGTTGCCAATGAATCAATAAGTGACACATGCATGCTCAGGAGTGCTGTATCACTCGTGTGTGTCTGTCTTGGGGGATTTACTTGGAACCCCAAAGCATGCAGATGGTTCTACATATGTGCGCAGTTCGACACAGATGCGGGTAACACGAACAGTGTCACGGTACTACAGATGCGGGACGAGGCTGACAGGAGCACAGCATCCCTCAAAAGAAAGGAGCGTGGACAGAGAACTTAAATCCACATATGCTTAAGGGGATAATGCGCCCATAGGGTGGTGGTCATGGTGAGGGTAAATGTGGGGAATTTGCGTAGCTGTGATGAGCGAGCCAAAGCCACTGAGAAAGGCAGGGAGAGACCGAGAAGACTGACGAGGGAGGCAAGCAGCGGAATCTTGCCTTACACTACTCACTAAGCCCTGACGTCTCTAAACCGTACCTGGCCAACCTCCTAAACAAGGCTGGTTTACCACATTCCCTAAGAAACACCGCAAAGCCGACAATGGTGGACGCGAAAGCACACATGAGACCTATGACCCCTCTGTTAGGCAAGGGGTGCGACAATCAACAGTGCTCAGGGATGCTCTTAAGTACCTGATCCCGCAGGTGTCGGCAATGAATGTCACCCTCTAGTGTCAGCAGTGTGGCTCATTACAGATGGTCCTTTTCGTCTTTGGTCCAGAGCACACAATGTAAATTTCTTCCAAAAAAATCTTGAATACTGATTGAGTTGACCATAGTACATGTTTCCACTGTGTGATTTTCCATCCCAGATACCACCGAGCCCAGAGAAGTTGACACTGCATCAGGACATGGTTAACATAAGGCTTGTTTTTTTGTACAGTAAAGTTTTAAGTCACATTTGTGAATATAACTCCATATTGTAGTATTTGTAGTGCTTTGCTGGTATGATTCATAACTCATTACAGTGGTACCTCAGTTCTTGAACACCTAGGAACTTCGAATTTGGTTCTCAATGCATTATGAATAGGGAAAATTGTGTCTTGGTTTTTGTCATTTGCTTGGTACTCGGCGCACTTGCTTAAACGCGGTTGCTCAGTGCATATCTCCACTGTGTTAATCGTGTTTTTATTTATTTTTACATTTACAGTACTGTATTTTTACTGCAAATAAACCTTCACTAACCTAAAAAGGATAGTATTGACAGTCAACCGAAATAAAAATTCTCTCCTGAATCTCCAGAACACAGGCTGAACAGTTAGCATTAGCAGCTATGCTAGCGCCGATGAGGAAGTAAATTTTCACTTTAATTTATTCTTTCCAATGCTTTCCATCACTCACATTTTTTTTTCAACACTTTTTTATAATATAAGCTTTGTGTTAATGATTTTGGCCATCTGTAGGTCAATGTAAGTATTTTAAACAGTAACTTACTTACATTGGGGCAAAAAAATATTTAGTCAGCCACTGATTGTGCAAGTTCTCCTACTTAGAAAGATGAGAGAGGTCTGTAATTTTCATCACAGCTACACTTCAACTATGAGAGACAAAATGAGAACAAAAACTAGGAAATCACATTGTAGGATTTTTAAAGAATTTAGTTGTAAATCTTGGTGGAAAATAAGTATTTGGTCACCCACAAATAAGCAAGATTTCTGTCACTCACAGACCTGTAACTTCATCTTTAAAAGCTCTTCTGTCCTCCACTCGTTACCTGTGTTAATGGCACCTGTTTGACCTCATTATCTGTACAAAAGACACCTGTCCACAGCCTCAAACAGTCAGACTCCAAATTTAACCATGGCCAAAACCAAAGAGCTGTTGAAGGACACCAGGAAGAAAATTGTAGACCTGCACCAGGCTGGGAAGAGTGAATCTACAATAGGCAAGCAGGTTGGTGTGAATAAATCAACTGTGGGAGCAATTGTAAGAAAATGGAAGACATACAAGACCATTGATAATCTCCCTCGATCTGGTGCTCCACGCAAGATCTCATTCCGTGGGGTCAAAATGATCATGACAACGGTGAGCAAACATTCTAGACCTACACAGAGGGACCTGATGAATGACCTGCAGTGAGCTGGGACCAAAGTAACAAAGGTTACCATCAGTAACACAATACGCCGAGAGGGACTCAGATCTTGCAATGACAGGTGTGCCCCCCTGCTTAAGCCAGTACATGTCCAGGCCCATCTAAAGTTTGCCAGAGAGCATATGGATGATCCAGAAGAGGATTGGGAGAATATCATGTGGTCAGATGAAACCATAATAGAACTTATGTTAAAAACTCAATTTGTTGTGTTTGGAGGAAGAAAATGCTGAGTTGCACCCCAAGAGTTGCTTTGGGGCTGTTTTTCTGCAGAGGGGACAGGACGACTGATCTGTGTTAAGGGAAGAATGAACGGGGCCATGTATGGTGAGATTTTAAGCCAAAACCTCCTTCCATCAGTGAGAGCATTGAAGATGGAACGTGGCTGGGTCTTCCAGCATGACAATGATTCCAAACACACCGCTCGGGCAACAAAGGAGTGGCTCCGTAAAAAGCATATCAAGGTCCTGGAGTAGGCCTAGCCCAGTCTCCAGACCTCAACCCCATAGAAATTTTGTGGAGGGAGTTGAAAGTCCGTGTTGCCCCCAAAACGTCCCTGATCTAGAGGAGATCTGCATGGAAGAATGGGCCAAAATACCAGCTACAGTGTGTGCCAACCTGGTTGAAGACTTAGCAGAAATATTTTTTTACAAAGTGTTGAGTTGAACCTTTGTTATTGACCAAATACTTATTTTCCACCATAATTTACAATTAAATTATTTAAAATTAAAACATATGATTTCCTACCATGTGATTTCCTGGATTTTTTTTTTTTGCCTCTTTTTTTTCTTATTTTGTCTCTCATAGTTGTTGTTTTTGGTTCACAACAAGGCTTTCTGGAATGAATTAACGATGACAACCAAATACCACTGTATTTCAGCAGTTATGGCAAGCCGTCTTAGCCCAAGATTCAGCACTCTGTCTGATTGTGAATTGGGTAACTGGTGCAACTGTATTCCGTAAATACAATACGGTGCCAGTTCAACATCTAACTCTAAATTCACTTTATCTTCTAATACTAGAGTTTCACATTCTTTTACTATTATGTGTATACCTTTATGTGGATAACACCTGTGCTCCTTGTGTTTTCATATAACTCCCTGATGTACGTTGGCTGGTGAGTAAATACATTTATTCAAGTTATTAGTATTATTTTTTTTTGCTTTTGCTTACAGACACCCTATATATACAGGGTGATAGAAAATAAAGGTTATGGGAAATTTTACTGATGATACATTTCAAGATTTGTCTTCCTGTTGGAGAAACCGACTTTAAGGCAGTGTTAAAAATGGAAAAAAGGAATGGTTTTTAAATAAGTTACAATTAGATGAGCATTAATGTCAGTGGTACAAATGAATGTATGGCTTTAGGGCTTGTTGGAAAAACAGTTTCACTAAACTCTTCTCTCCAGATTGGAATGTGTCTTCCTTCAGATTTAATTGCCATGTCATCTAGAATGAAAAACATCTTCCTCTTACACATCCTAATTTTTCATTTTAAAACCATGTTTTATATTGTGTAAATACAAGCAGCCTGCTCAGTTGCTGGCTGTTTTATCACACTGTTCTATGGAGTCTCAACTTCCATTTACACTTAAAAGGCTTTAATTATTGTGCTGCAGTAACACAGTATTTTACTTAGCAAGTTGTTTTATTCAAGATTTCTGTGTTTGCCCACACTCACACTTTTCTTGCTGTATGTCATGTTTTCATTGATCTGTATATTAATATTGCTAAGTGTACAACTACATACTTTTTAACCCCCATTTCACTGACCCATTAAATATATTTTTTTTAATATATTAAATGACTTTTCCTATTTCAATAGCAAAAATTGGTCATTTTTGACCAGTATATTGCTGTAAGCATCATTGTTCTTTAATGTATAAACTGTGCAAAGTATAAGAAATATTATCATTTAGCACACATTTGTAACCTTCAAAAATTTTAAATGACTCTCTGCTTTCAGGTCCTAACCTAACAAAACCATACCCTTAGTAGTATGAGAATGAAGAAACAGAGTACCTGACACTTGGTCAAACTCCCTTAACTTGGGGAACAGTTTCATTTATAATAATTTTCAGGAGGTTTAAATTGCTTGGTCATATTGACATCAAGGATAAAAGATGAAGAATTTGAATATAACAGGATGGTTAAATTTGGTTTGTTGTTGGTTTGAGGTGTGAGTGGGGGTGACAGTAGAGGAAGTATTTTAATGTGACCTTCATTAGGCATTCATGTTAACTTTTCTTATCTATTTATGATTACATTTTTTCCACCCCTGTTGTTCAATTACTGCTTGACCCCTTTAGCAGCGATGTAAATTAAATGTCATTTCGGTAGTGTTCCATATTTAAAATACTGTGTTAGTTGCGGATCATAAATGATGATCTTCATTTTGCAACTAATTTATTCATTTAACAATTTCCCTCCAGAAGTTGGAGCAGAAGGCTCTGAAGCAAGCTAAGCAGAAGAAATCTAAGTCGGCTGAATTTCTGATGGGTGAGCTCCGTATGATGAGTTATTGCTCATAATTTGTGTAAGGATTAATTAACTAATTACAGACAAATGGCTCTGGGCTAAATTTTGCTCTTGCTTGTCAGGGCACAATTTGTAATTATTTTAATCATTTCTTCTTCTTTTTCGCCTTCGTCTCCATCTTCATTTACCACTCTTTTTTGTTTCTTTTTTCCTACCTCTGTTCCATGTTTGAGGTTAATTTTAACCTAATTGTGCTATAGCGACATTCTGCTGGGTGTGGGTAAATTAAATGCATTAAATGTACTGCCCCCCTCTCTCTTGTTCTTACCTATCCAGCAGAAGAAGACCAAAAGCAAGAGAGGGGAATGGTGAAGGGCACAATAAATCCAGGGTTCCTGAGTGGAAGGGAGGAAGATGAGCCAAGCTGTGGTGTACCAAAGGATCTGGGAAGAGTAATAGGAGGTGACAGGCAGGATAGCACCCTTACCATTCACCAACAGCAAACAGAGCTAGAAGCCCTTGCCAGCACAAGAGGTGAAGCTTCACTCCTCATTAGACTCAAACACAGTGACAGACACTCTCCCTTCCTGCCCTCCTAACATCTTCAGGCTTACATTCCACTGCTAGCCTGCGTCAACAAGTAGCTACATCCTTTTTTGGATGCAGCTGTAAGCCGGGATGTGTTAGCATATTGTGTGAGTGTACATGTTGTCTAACTGTAAACATATGGAGTCCTTTATTTAAAGTATTCATAGTATAGTATAATCATATGCAAAGGTCTTAATCACCATGGCATGTAATCTATTGATATATAGTGGATGAAGAGTTTAATACCACTAGTGAAAATGCACTAGTGAAAAGCTTTGCAAAGCCTACTTGAAGACCAAAGAAGGTCAGGGAGTTCTAACAGGTACAAATGAATACAGAGAAAATCAAGCACTCGGTATCATCATATGATTCTCTGTGGAATCAACATTTCACTCAAATTATTTTGCTAATTATTTAACTTGCAAGTATATGTATTTATTTGTTTACATATTTAACATTACCTCAGCACCCCTAGAGACTAGGGCTAATGCTAATGGCTAACAAGGAACATTAAAGCAAAGACTAGGTGTCTGAGTTAAAAAAAACAAAGAAGAGTTAACAAACAAGATTAATACAAAGACAGATGCTAATTGACAATACATGTATCATCTACGCCGCCAAAGGAGGTTGGGTCCCTTTTTGAGTCTTGGTCCTCCCAAGGTTGCTCAATTTGGGATTGGACGTATATATTAGGAGATAATCTGAACTTGTAAAGTTGCTTTGAGACAGTGCTCCATTGTAAAAAGCTCTATATAAATAGATCTGACTTGACTTGTCTTGACAATACCAATATAAACACAGATGCTAACTGACAATACCAACACAGATGCTAACATGCTGTACAATGAGGTGAAGCAGAGGGTGGGCTTACATGGGGAAAGCACAGCATGCTGTAATTAAGTGGCCTGCTGTGGAAAGGGAAAAGTGTCAGAAGGGAGCCATGTAGGATGATAAAGCTAGTGGTCTGCTCTTGACAATTTCACTATATATCTAAAACTGTGTAAAAATAAATGAGGCCTTCTAAAGCGATTTACTTACCATGTTCATGTATATGTTCTTTCTGTAATTGAATTGCATTGTTGTTACATTTTGTGTAATTCAAACGAACTAATTGCCAAGTGTAATCAACACCTAAAATTAGTTTAAACTTAATTTTTTAAAGACATTTTATTTAAAAACTTACTTTTTTGTACCAGACATAAGCAACTAGTGATTATATTTTGTGGCCATATCACTACACCTAATATCACTACCACTGCAAACGAATAACTCAACCCTACACTTACTTTGCCAGTATAGACCTGACAGTGTAAAAGAAAAAAAAAAAAACATACAACTTTACTCCCACTTATACTGGCCATGGCTGTGGGAAATGTCACCAGATACAAGCAAAGTTACACTTTTGACAGGTGAACTATTGTTAAATAAGTGCATCACCTGAACATCATGTTGTAAGCACTGCTTGATTTCAAACCCGTGCTCCCAGGAACTATAGTTTCCAGAAGCTGACTGTAGATTTTAGGAAGATACTGGGTTGCATTGCTTACATTCTGTCCCTGGCACTGAATATATATCACCTGATATATATCTGATCAAAGTAATCCACTTTGGAATTCAGTTGGTACTGGTATGTGTAAACAGACACATGATAGTAAGTATATGTGTTGCATGTTTTTTGTGTTGTTCATGCTTTTGTTCATGCTTTTAGCTTTAATTTCTTATTAACAGTTTAGTGGGAATGTCCCATCGTTTTTTGGTAGTCAGGTATCTTTTATTCCAGATCATCAGTCAGCTGCATAGAGGGATCCATGACTGTTAGGTGTAAGCACACACCCTGCAAGGTTTAAAGAGACATGTATGAAGCTCTGAAAGTGTCTACATCTGACTTGGGACACTATCCAAACTTTTGCACGTTGTGACAAACTTGTTGACTTCTTGAAAATTTTTTACGTAGTAACAGTTATATATTTTACAATGTAGTTCTTGCAATACCATTTCTGAAGTTGTGAGCTATCCTTGAATTAAACAAAAACAATAATTAACTTGATGCAGGTCTGGTTTATATAGGTTTTGAAAATCACAGTCACATGTTTAGGTGCAGAAATTCATATGGTGAGGTACTACCTATAGCTGTTGACTTCTGTTGAATGCCTGAAAAGTAAAAGTTTAAAAGTTTATCCACTGAAAAACTTTGTTGAAACATTGTTGAAAAACTCCTTTGTCCCTCATCCCATCAGACTGTACAACTCCTCTTTGGGGGGAGGAGGTGTAACAGGAGGACAGACGATAGGAAGAAATAGTAGAAGTTGTAGCCTGACCATAGCACAACACAAAACATGTGTGTAATATATATATATACATATATATATATATATATATATATATTTTTTTTATCATTGTGCAATATATAATTTATACTTTTCCTTTCTTTCTCTTACTTTCTTTCTTTGTGTACATTCAAATTGATGCTGCTGGAAATTTTATTTCCCTGAGGGGAAAACTCCCAAAGGGATCAATAAAGTTTTATCTTATCTTATCTTATCTTACTGATCAGTGCGTGCGTATACATATACTTAATAATCCGATAATGATTGGATTTCTGTAGTTATCTGATTATTCAAGTGGTCATGCATACCTCATACTCCAAACTAGAAATCAGGTTAAGAAATCCGATAAAGAGAGCAAGTTTTTACCCTAGTAATTGGAGTACTCATTGCATATATACAAGTAATCCAATTATAATCGGTGTTTTCAGACTGTCCATCTGTGCAGTCAGTCCCCCATTGTTGCCAAGTCTTGTATTTTTAAAAACCTGGCTTTATTTGGCCTCTTTTGCCATTGACTTTATTGTTTTTTTCTCACTGGATCTGGCAACCCTGAAATTAAAAACTCCTCGGAATAAAAGGAACGACTATCAAACCCTTGGGGGAGACTCTGCAGTATATGCACGAGAAAATGAATAATTCGATCATTTAATATTAAAGTACTAAGTTTATGTCAGATACTTCTATGAGATCATTGGCTGTTTGCAAAGTAGAAATCTGATTATTACCTGGTCATGGGTTTCCCATTATCTGATTACTGAAGTTCATGTGTACTTGATCGGATTACTGACAAAATCAGATTTTCTGCAGTTATCAGATTATGAAGTGCATGTAAACACACTCAGTGATTGCTAGTAGAAAGGCAAATGGAACATGGAGCTTCCTTACGGAGCTTGAAAAACTTCCTAACGCTATACTCTGTACTCTGTCTTCTTCCGCACTTTTCTCTGCCCATTGACCCAAGCCCAGTGTTAGAGTATTGACTTTGAAACTGTAGCCAGCTTGCTCTTACACATTTCTCATTAGTTCTTTTGAACACAGGTGAACCTATGGCGGGTTGTGTTTAAGAGATTGCCTGGGTTGACCTTTTCCTAGCATGATAATTAGGCCCAAGAGCCGTGGTGGCATTCAGTTCTGGGAAACATAGGCTAGGGGAGGTCTTATCAGTTAGGGTGGTGCAGGCTATCAAAAATTAACATTTTCACTTCATATGCTTCTAATAATCACTAACCTTATCCAACCCAACACCTACCAAACCTCTTACTTTTTCTCTCAGGCTTAAATTCTCTCACTCTCTCACATTTGCTCTCTGTTCTCTTTTGATGTGTACTTTCCACAGGAATTGAATGTGAAAGAAATTACTTTGACCCCTGGGCGACAGCGGAGAGTGACCCGAGGCGGCGCAGGGCAGCCAGGGTCGGAGCTGGAGATGAGCTAGAATTAAGTATGCCATTTTTGCATGTAATGGGCTGCCTCAGTTCATTAAAATAGGGTGAGCAAGATCACTCTTGGCCATCTGCGACACTTGGTGGGACAGTCTATGTAAATACTTTTTAGAATAAGGCCAACAAGTTAGGTCATGCCATAGTCATCATTGTCATCATTGAAGGTCACATATCATTGGTTGGTTCCATTTTCAGTCCTTTACTTTAACTTTCTCTAAATGACAGCAGGGTACCTTCCTATTAAATGCAAACTCTTGGGATCAAGGTAATATGCATGTTATAATGAAATCTGCCTATTAACAAAAAAGCTATTCCATCTGTATCTTTTTGGACACCACCGTCTGTAATAGCTTCGAATCCTGCCATACAGAATCACCTTTGACAATAGGTGGTAACATCGTACTGCTGTATTCGGCATATATTTCGTTGCTTTAGAAAGTTTTACAGAGTGACCTACATGTCTGTTATTATCAGCTTTGAGTTATAATTAATGAATGCATGTAAATTAAAGTGAAACATGATTGTCCATTTGTAGGAGAAGTGTTGCGTGTGTTTGCATGATTTTGGCTTTGTAATAAAAGCGATATTAATCAATGACATTCATTTGTAATACATTTCCTGACTTATTCATGTAACTTGTATTACAGAATTCATCTGTGATGATGAGCAGGGTCTATATGAGAAACTATCTGAAATGCTGAATGAGGATGATGCTTCAGCGGTCATAGATCTGCCTGGTAAGTATTTTAAACGTTTGATAAAACGCCTATGGTACACTTAGTGTAATAGCACTCTTCTGTATTAACATAGACATTTATTCATACGAATGCACTCACTGTTGTACAGTACAGCTAATGTACAGCTAACAGTTATCTGAGTGTAACACCACGCGTGTACAAAAGATTGAAGCACTGATTAGTTGTTAAATAAAATAAATCTATTATACTTAACACATTTTACAGGTTTTGTTTGTTTTTGTAGGATGGTCTTAAGGCAGCCAGTAAGTTTAAGTTGTCATTTAGAGAACATGCTTCAGTTTAGCAGCACCACATGGCCTTCTCTGAAAGGGAGTTCTTCAAGATTCCCAGAATTTTTACTGATGATCCTAGACTCTGCAAACAGTACTACTGTCTATTTAATTAATTGTTTTTCATACCCTTTTTATTAACATGATTTTTAGAGAACACTAGTGCCATAGGAAAGCCAGAGAAACACCAGTGGGAGGCAAGAGAACAAACCAAACATGTCTCAATCCTATTGTTAGCAAGGAATCAGTGACTGGCTAGCTGGATGTATGGTTGGTAGCAGAGGAAAGAAGGATCTGCCTCCCCCTCCTGTGGTGGATGAGTGTTAATCCTAGTATCCTTTTAAAAAGTGTTTCATTGTGGGATTTCATGAACATTGTGAGACAATAGCTGAGAGACTAATCTCACAGCTCCAGTGAAAATCCCAAACAATTCAACCCATCTTAGCCGGGTAACACTGCACGCACAAATTCTTACAGGCCTAAACCCGCTGTCGTTCCTGCTAAGGAATTACATTTATGTACCACCTTATTCAAATATGCAGGAGTGTTTTCCCACTTAAACAAAGACAGTGAACACTCTGGCACTTCTCCACAGTGTTGTCTTTCTGTCTTTTAATGGAACAAGGAGGGGCACCAAAGACTGTGGCAGAGGGGAAAAGCCTATTGAAGCATTGTAATCACTGTTCCACTTCATGTGTGTCAAGCTCACTGAAGAGAATAGAAACTAATTTTATATGAAATTTGATCGACTGATTTTACTACTATGAATGTATGTTAATATGTATGTGTTGGATTGCAATTTGTTATTGTGAGAGAATGCTGTTTCTACCATGAGTTAAGGCAATAAAGTTATTTATACATTCTAGCAGAAAATTATTGGTAGCCTGAACAGCATGCTTTGACTTGCTTTGAGAAGCAGGTAGGGTCTTCTGATGTGATCTGAGTAGAGGTGTGTGTCATGTGCGTCAGGATTGGATTCGGTCCTGCACGCTAGTTTCTAGTGTGGTCGAGCCTTGGTAAATTCAGCACACCTGCAAAGTATAACTCCTAATTGCCAGGTTAGGTTACAGATATAGAAGAGAGTATGCTATTAGATCAGGTGTGCGGTATTAGTCAAGCTTTGTGTATGCATTTGTGTGTATTATTTTATAGGACGATAGTGAGGTGTATGATTAACCAATTATACCAGTCAGGTGATAATGATCATCATTTTCATATATAGGTTGACACTGAGTCATTAACTGAAACAGAAACATCTGTGTAGAAGGCTTAAATCTGACTGAGGAACAGCCAAACTCTGCTACAAAGGTGAAGTTGTGGAAGACAGTTTCATGCCACAAGCCATACACCCTGGCAAGACTGAGCACAGCAACAAGACACAAGGTATCAGCATCAGCAATGTCTCTCCCAAGCAAAGATTTCAAAACATACTGGGGTTTCACCATGTGCTGTTCAAGCTCTTTTGAAGAAGCACAAAGAAATGCTGTGCCTACAAGCAATGCTGAGGACCGTAGATGCAGTGGTTGGCCAATGAAAGACGCATCATGCGTACTTCACTTTGGAATCTGAAGACTTCCAGCAGAGCCATCAGCTCAGAATGGCAGAAAGCAGTGAGACCCAGCTACACCAATCTACTGTATAGAGAAGTCTAGCCAGAAGTGGTGTTCATGGAAGTATTGTGGACAAAAAGCCATACTTTTGAAGTGGAAACAAAGCCAAGTGACTCAACTATTCACAAAAACAGGAACCAGGGTGCAGGAAAATGGCAGCAAGTGATCTGGAGTAATGAATCAAATTTTGAAATATTTTGTGTGTAACAGAAGGGCTGCTCACCGAACGGCAGCCCTTTCTGTTACCTGTCTGCAGGTAACAGTGAAGCATGTTGGCAAGTTTGTGGTTGCATTTCAGCAAATGGAGTTGGGAATTTGGTTACGATTAATTGTGTCCTCAATGCTTAGAAATACAGGCAGATGCTTATCCATCATGCAATACCATCATTTGGCATCTGATTGGCTCCAACAACCCCGGACACACAGCCAGTGTCATTAAGAACTGTCTAAGAAGAACAAGGAGTTTTGGAAGTGATGGTATGGCCCCCACAGAGCCCGGATCTCAACATCATCTAGTCTGTCTGGGATTACATGAAGAGACAGAAGAATTTGAGCAAGTCTACATCCACAAAGTAAAATCCACATGTGGTTAGTTCTCCAAGATGTTTGGAACAACCTCCTGGTCAAGCTCCTTCAAAAACTGTGAACAAGTGTACCAAGAAGAACTGATGCTGTTGTGAAGGAGAAAACAGTTGCCACACCAAATATTGATTTGATTTAGATTTCTATTTTGTTCAATTTTGTTCATTCACTTTGCATATTGCAAATGCACTATTGCAATATTTTTGTGTCATTTGTGTAACTGGGTTCTCTTTATCTACTGTTAGGACTTGGGTGAAAATCTGATGATGTTTTAGGTAATATTTATGCAGAAATATAGAACATTTGAAATGTTTCACAAACTGCACCATTGTAAAATCATGTCACTATGCAGTTGAACATGTGTATCTATTCGTTTTTGTCTTTAAAGTAGATTGAAATCTTGACTTTTTTTGTCTCTGTCTCTTACTCAATTTGGCTTTGTCTTTGTTTCTGTCTTTTCTTTTCTCTGTAGGCAGCGTTGTGGAAGAAAGGCTAGTGGCTCCCAAGCTCCCACTGGCTGAATGGAGATATCGCTTTAGAGAGAAACTGGAGAATAAGAGAGAAGAGGTTATCCCCCATTATGCTGAACAGCTAAGAGAACAAGTGCAGGATGACATGATCCCAATGGGCAGGCCTTCACTGGAGCAGGTCAGAGCCACACACACCCACATACATAGAGAACACTTAAAAATAGGTCTGCATAACCTTTCTGTGCACATCTAAAGTCAGTGTGTCTTTATGTACCATTTTAAACTTTGAGTATAATGTACTGTGTATGTCACCTATCCATTATTCATTCAGTCAGTAATTTTCTTCTCCGCTTAATCCTGGTCAGGGTCGCCGGTAAGCCCGTGCCTAGATGGCAGCACAGGGTGCAAGGCAAGAACAACTCTAGACAGAGCGCCACTCCATCATAGCACACATACACTCACACGCACACACACACACACATACACACACACACACACTTAGAGCACTTTAGAAACACCAATTAACACCCATGACTTTAAGATGTTGGTGGAAACCGGAATACCTGGAGAAAACGCATGCAGACACGGGGAGGAAATGCAAACTCCACACAGGTGGAGTCTGAGGTTGGGATCGAACCAGGGATGCTGGAGCTGTGAGGTGACAGTGCTAACCACTGCACCACCGTGTCGCTCACTTATATTTTACTGTGGTTAAAAAGTTAACAAAGTTTTAAAAAAAGCTTTTCACTTTGAATATTATTCATTGCAACGCACCTACTAACAATATTGTCTAGAAATATAACTGAATAGCATTCTGAGGACTGGTTACTGCTGGGTTCAGCCTATATGAATTTGATGTGATACTATATGACACTGATATACCGTAGATCATACGTTTGTAGTACTGTTGCAAAAGTTTTTATCTCCCAAACTGTTGTTGCTCAATTTGTTTGAAATGCCGTGGAACATTTCTTGGCAAAAATGTGTGGTAACCCATATTTTTTTTGCTTGTCCTATACTTTTGAGTATTAAAGCGGGATATCAACAGCTTCGGAAAAAACTCAATACACTGCAAATGTATCAGTTTCTCTGATTTTTATTTATTTGTAGGTACTGTTTGTGTTTGAGTCAACTGGAACATTTTGGTTTTATATAAATTACTGACAAATACTAAACAAAAATATTTATTTGCAGCAACGACAAGAGCATTTATTCGTTGTAAATGACAAATGGCCAAAATAACAAAGAAAGCGCAGTGTTTTTTATCAAAACAATACTGATGTTATAATATAGGAAAGTTCAGAAATCAATTTTTCAATCACAGCAATTTTTCAATCACTTTTCCACAATGAATAACATTTGGTTCAGGTAATCAGTACCTCATTAAGTACAGTGAGGTGTGTCTGTGTTGGAATTCGTCAGACACTGGAGTAAAATCACTGCCATGTAAATATGTTGATTTTAAGAAAATTTGGTGTGGTCTCATTTTTTTACAGAGCTGTATAGTACATGTAAAGAAGCTTGAAAATGTTTTAAAAAAGACTTAAAATTATTATATATTCAGCTATACCTATTCTTAGCAAGTGGGCAAATATACAATATGAAGTGGTAAGTGTGCTCCTCCATTCATGTGTTCATAATACCTCAAAAGACAGCTTTAGTTGACTATAACTTTTTTGACAGGATGAATGTGTGGCAGAAAGAAAGGAGTGGGCAAGAAAACAAAAAATGATGGCCATCTTAAGGGGCTGTGCAAAGGTACTGATCTGTGTTCAGAAAAAGCAACAGACAAGTCAATAAGACATTAAGACACTGATTAAATGCAGAAAAATTAGATTACAGTCTTTATACTGTAGAAATGCTTTGCAGTTATTAATGTTATGGTTATCTATTTTGCTGTGCCTTTGCTGTAAATTCTCTCTCTCTCTTTATCTCTTTCTGTTTTTTTATTTTGTACTGAAAGGAATTCTGTTCCATCAGAGACATGGGGCAAGAAGAAGCTGTTTTACTGGATCGGCTTTATGCAGCATTCCAGCAGTACGTACATTTGTTACCATGCACAACTTTTTAACTGATTCATTATGTAAAATCACTAATCTATGTTCTAATTTGCTTTTTATTGACATTTTAGTGAGGTTATATGTAATATACTCCAGACTACACTTCACAATGCATTGTCTCTTCCAGTGCATTGTGGGTACGTTGCCAGAGGGTACACCAATTTGTTTGTGTCACTGGATGCAAAAAGAGCATCAATTTTGTTTCATGCACATCACTCTTTCTCTCCATACACGCACACACACACACACACACACCCTGTGGGTATGGGTGTGTGTTTAAAGTTTTTTAAGAATTGTTCAGCCCCATCTACACTGACATAATAAAATCAGGAGAAATACATTGAATGGCTAAGCTGTGGTGTAAGAAACTTTGTATGTTAGTTAGCTGGGAATGAGTGGTTTGGTTCATGGCCTTATCCCGGCACCTTACTGTTTTTTTTTATTTATTTATTTATTTATTTTTATTATTATTATTGCTTAAGCTCAGCTTTTTTAAAAACAAGTATAATTTTGTCCAGATACTACACACGGTTGACACAGCAACATACAAAAGTAGCAGAACACCTCAGATATTTTGCAAAATGAAACATTTCATTCAAAATCGTACGCTAATTTATAAATACCTAATTTTGTCACTGTATGGCTCACACAGGGTTCATATGATCTTATTCTGTTGAACAAGATATTTCTGTGTAAAGTTACATGCTGTGTTCAATCTAAAATGCATTTAAAATCTCTGTGCTTATTTGGTTTTATTCAGAAATACTATTAGAGTAAAGTACATAACTAACGGAACTAACAGCACTGCACACTGATACATTTTGATTTTTCTCCACATGGTAACATTAATCAAAATATGAATTTCAGAACAGAACATATTTAAATTAAATTCAAATAAATTAAAATATTCAGACTGATGAAACCAGTTTTGGACCAGAGAAGACCATTTGGTCTTCTGCTGTGACGGTGGTGTGCACCCTGTCTAAAAATGAGAGTATGTGTGCCATATTGTAAGGATCTAAGTTGGCATGACAGTGGAGACCCCATTCTCTGTCCTCCTGACAGTCTACCTATACCTCTTCCTTCATAGGCTCCCCTTCCTATCCATACTCCACCTCCCCCTGTCTCTGCAGTGTGTCTTCCATTTTTGTTTAAGACACGCAAACTCTCCTGATGCCTTTTATAGTGTACAGACACTTAATTGGTGAGTTTACAATTAAGTGTCTGTACACCTGATTGGTGTTTGATCAGTTGGTGCACAGGTATGGTATTTTTGATGGTGGTGCCTTCTGATTTCTGTGTAGAGAAGTGTGGTGTATTTCTAAAGGTGTGAGGCTGAGAATGTGCTTATAGTTCTGCAGATGTTCTTGAGTTCTTGAGTGTCAGGTTTCACTAACTATTTTTAATTTTAGTGTGTAAGCAATTGTACAAAACTGTAAGTATTGTAAGTTTTCCTCATCTTGTTATTGAGTAGCAGCCTGACAGGATGTTATCATCATGAAACAGCCCAAAGCTACTTTGCCCAGATTTGATTAGAGTTTGCTGTATTTGGCAGATTGGGTGCCAGGCTAACATTGTTTGACCAAAGCACTGATGATTTCTTTTTTTCCACTTTTCTGATCACCTGATTATTAAGATATAATTTCTCCTCAAAACTGGGTGAGTACTTACGTTGTCCTAACGTGTGTAGAAACTTGTGCAAGCCTATTGTTTTAATAGGCTTGCACAAGTTTCTACACATGCAAACGTTAGGACCCGGGTCTTGCCATAAAATGTATTGGATGTGATGAGAAGGCACCATCTAAAATTTTGAAGCAGAATGATGTGGTGTGGTATTGGTGTTGAACTACCATTTCCACTCACATTGTAAAAACACACCATCACTGCTGTACTACTGTACTACTCTAAACTGTGCCAGTTGTAAATGGTTTGCAGAACACCAGACTGTCTGCCAGCATAATTTCAAAATGAATATGAAAAGCATGCTGTAAACTCAATTGATTTGTCAATTTAATGTGATGACAGCTAGAGAAGCATTCTTAATAATTAAACGCAATGAAACACACTGAATAAATGCATCACACACACCCACACACACACACACACACACACACACACACACACATACACACAGGCACGCACACAGACAATTATTTCTTTTGAGTCTTTGTGCGACTACCTTTTTGTTGTTGTTTTTTTTTAACTCTGAAAAAACAGGCAGCAAAATATAAATATAAGAGGCCAGGTGAAGTTATTGAACATAGAAGGATTTTATTGCTTTGGCCCCAATAAGAGAGAGAAGCTCAAAGGTGGAGTGAGAGAGACAAAGAGAAGTGTTCTCTGGTGATGGTACATTACATAACCATATGAGGTGGATAATATAAAATCAAATTATTTTACTGTGTAATAATTTTCTAAACACAAAAAACACAACAAAGATGTCCCAGTACAATACCTTTTTAATGCAAAGTGTTTCTTTTGTTTATTCCATACAGAATGTGCAACCTTTATCCCATGTGTCAGGTGTGTTCCACTGGACTCATGATATGCTTTCAAACAGTAATGAGCTTACGGTTCTGTTTCCATAAGGTTAATAGTGTTATATATGGTATAGAGAAAGTAGCAGAAAGTGATTAGGTGACCGTGCTAAGGGCTTCACATGGTCAAGTAATGAAACTGTGATTATTTAATTTTGAAGACTATAAATGTGTGTGTGTGTGTGTGTGTGTGTCAGGGCAGAGAGTCGCTTGTTAAACTCTTTGCGTCAGCACCAGGCTAAAGTGAACATCCAGTATGGAGAACTCACTGAAGTCACTGAGCCATTGGGGATTGGATCTGACCTTCCTTGGCAGGTATACACATGCACACACAAATAGAAAGCTATTCACTGCCACACTGTGCTATAGTTTTATTTGGCTGGTAAGTGGATCCAACCATTTCGGGATCTTGGCATAGTTTAACCTGTGTAACCAGTTTTTTTTTCTTTGTTTATTCATGCACTGAGCTATACAGAGTTTCTAAATTGCTTTGTTTTCACATGCTAATGCTACTGGTGAAACCCTCACAAACTGATCTGGGAGCTGATTTGGAAAGAGAAAGTTAAAAGTGCTCGTTTGTGCACGCTTTGGCAGTATCCATGATTCAATGGCCAGCATTGTGATAATGATTAACAAACAATATATTGTGCAGTCCTAATGTGAGAGCTGACAGCTGCATTTATATAGAAGTGCATGTGTGGGCGTGATTTGCTGAATGATCATGCTTGTGTGTTTGCAGTTTAAGAAGCTGCTTTTTATGTCATGGTGCAAGCTTAGAGTTGTAATCATTACGGCAGCCACGGTTTAGAGAGGAACAGAGACAGACAGAGAGAGATCCAGATTTGAGGAAGGCTGTAAATGTAGAAAGATTGCGGTATAATTCCTCACACTGGCATCTCTGCCCCCAAGTCACCATTCCATTATCTCTCAAATTGCTGTGTTTCAGAGAGATAAAGATTTTTTATGGCTTGCTGACTTGAAACAACCAGTGCAGCCAGAAAAGCAATGGCTAACTTGCCATGCATAGTAATTTCATTGGTAAAAGACAAAATCTTTGTTTATATGACATTTCCAAAAATTGCTGTGGTAGTTGAATCTCAAATATAAAATGTCACATTTGGCATGCAAAACTATGAAAATATATTTCTCTGCAAAATTCATGGAAGCATTTAATTTAGCATGTGCTTAATAACTAAGCCCTGCCTGCATCAGTAATCCTGCCTTCAGGTCCCAAAAAGATTGTCATATTTATTCACCCCTATCCCCTACCCCCACCAAGAATGGTGGCAGAAGAATTAAGGGTAAATGTATATTGTTAATTAATACCTACTAATTAAAAGGAAAACGATTAACGACAAAGCTTAATCTCAGAATATTAGTAGGTAAATAAGTTTATTTTTGAATATGTACGAAGAGCGTGATTTGTTTTCACTCACTGTGTATATCTGGAAAAAGGTTTTGATAAAGGATAGCTTGTGTTCCCACAAAAGAGAAAAATGTAAGGGATGGTTATATAGAGAAATGTAGATGTATAAGATCCAGATATTTTTGATCTCATACGGACAAGTCCTTGGTGTGTTTATACCTCTATAGGAAACATCCTACCACCTTATGATTGGTCACTTTCAAGTTCTTCCCTGCAAGTGACTGTAATCACCTTCTTTCTACTAATCATCAAAATAAATAAAGGGCTGAATAAATGTTAAGATAATTAAGGATGTCCATGCAGTAGTACATGAAACTTTTGTGAATGAGACAAAAATATTATTTATTAAATATTATTATTTTCAAATTGATTAAATTCAAGATGACTGTTGCCCTCATTAGGGGGTTGTCATCCAACAAAGATCAACCAACCAACAACAAGGTGTATAATCCACAGCAAGACAACAACCCTGAACACACAAGTTATTCTAACAAGAATGGCCAAAGAGCCAAAGTCAAAGGAAACTTTGTGAAAGGACCTGAACTTCATGTGCTGAAGAATGGACTAAAATTCCTCCAAGCGGATGTGCAGTACTGATCAACAGCTACCTCAGTTTAGTTTTAGATACACAAGGGGTCACACCAGATGCTGAAAGCAAAGATTCAAATCATTCTGAAAGCAAAATTTCACATAAATAAATGGCCAAGTGTAATTTTTTTTCTCAGTTTAATTAGGTGTATCATTTATTTTTTGGGACTGATTGTGTTGAGGTCATAATTATTAGAGATATTAAAAAGGATAAATGGTTTACATACTTTAAAGCTCAATTCTATTTATTAATAGCTTTAACGATTCAAGTAATTGATCAAGTAATTAATTAATTAATTAAAAACATGATAATATGATAAACAAACAGTGATAAGGCTGAGGGTTCAGAGATCATGGATCTTCAGTTTAGGCTTGCACCCTTGCACTTTACGCACTGAAATTCCTCCAGATTCTTTGAATTGTTTAACGATATTACAGTCATGGCTGAAAGTGTTGGCACCCCTGACATTTTTCCAGAAAATGAAGTATTCTTTTCTGAACATTATTGCAGTTACACATGTTTTGTTATACACATGTTTATTTCCTTTGTGTATGTTGGAATAACACAAAAAAAAACAGAGCAAAAAGCTAAAATTGGTATAATGTCATGAAAATCTCAAAAAATGGGCCAGAGAGAATTATTGCCACCCTCAACTTAATATTTGGTTGGATACCCTTTGGAAAAAAAACCTGAAATCAATTGCTTCCTTTAAACATCAACAAGCTTCTTACACCTCTCAACTGAAATTTTAGACCACTCTTCTTTTGCAAACTGCTCCAGGTCTCTCATATTTGAAGGGTACCTTCTCCCAACAGCAATTTTCAGGTCTCTCCACCGGTGTTCAATGGGATTTAGATCCCAACTCATTGCTGGCCACTCCAGAACGCTCCAGCACTTTGTTTCCATCCATTTCTGGGAAGTCAAGTCAAGTCAAGTCAGATTTATTTATATAGCGCTTTTTACAATGGAGCATTGTCTCAAAGCAACTTTACAAGTTTAGATTATCTCCTAATAACTACGTCCAATCCCAAATTGAGCGAGCCTAGGGCGACAGTGGCAAGGAAAAACTCCCTAGTTCCCTAGGAAGTATGTTTTGGGTCACTGTCCTGCTGGAAGACCCATGACCTAGCACGCAAACCCAGCTTTCTGACACTGAGCCCTACATTGCGACCTAAAATTCTTTGGTAATCTTCAGATTTGATGATGCTTTTCACACAGTCAAGGCACCAAGTGCCAGAGGCAGCAAAACAACCCCAAAATATCTTCAAACCACTACCATATTTGACTGTAGGTAATGTGTTCCTTTCTTTGTAGGCTTCATTCCGTTTTCAGTAAACAGTAGTGGTGTGCTTTACCAAAAATATCTGTCCACAAGAGGTTTTCCCAGAAGGATTTTGGCTTACGCAAAATCTTGTTTGCTCGTTTGCTTTGTTTCAGCACTGTATTCACTGTAAATAAATGGCACCCTTGCACTTACGTCCGTCTCTGTCTTCCTCTGTGTGACAACCATGATAGAAGGCCGGATCCAAAAAAGATGTAGCTAGGGTATCCTCTGGAGCATGTGGTCAGACTCATCAGATGATGAAGTTCACTGAGGACTACTGTAAGTGGGAGTATCAAACTCCCTTAAAGCTGTTTGGTCAGGACGTGAAAGTGGAGGTTACCTGTCCTGCCAGCAACCTCCAGAACTTGAACACAAGTCTATCCCGTTCGGCCACAAAGCATAGGAGGATGCAGCATGCCATGGTGGCTAGCTCAATGCCTGGGTCCACGCTTGCAAGCTTGATGCCAGAGTCCTCGCTTGCTAGCATGGCTCCTGGATCCATGCTCGGAAGCTCAATGCCAAAACCCATGCTCGCTAGCATGATGCCAGAGTCCTCGCTCGCTATCTCGGTGGCTGGGTCCACACTCGCAAGCTCTATTCCAGATTCCACACCCGCCAGCTCAACACCGATACCCACACTCGGTATCACAAAGCCAGAATCCTCATTTGCTAGCTCGGCGCCTGGGTCCATGCTCACAAGCTCGATGCCAAAGCCAACAAGACACCTGAACCAACGACCACTAGCTCGACACTGATACCCATGTTTGCAAGCACCACGCCAATACCCAAACCCGCTAGCTTGGCGGCAGAGCCCTTGCTTGCTAGCTCGATGCCAGGGTCCATGGTCACTAGCGAGACACCATGGTCCACTCTGGCTAGCTCAATGCCAGGGTCCACGTTTGCTAGCATGATGTCAGAACCTCCGTACGCTAATCACCATCCATTGCTTCAGCTGGTCGGACACCTGCTGGATCCTCCACTTGCTGGCTCTTCAAGGGGTCAGGGCCAAGGGCCAAGCCGAATTCAGTGCCTGCTAGTCCCTCAAATGCCTGTGCCTGCCTACCTGCAGTGGACTCCAGGTTCCCCAGGGGGTCTTGGAATCCCTGGGTGCAGCTAAGAGAATAGTGGAGTTTGCCAGACATGGAGTCAGACATGGAAAGGATCATATCGTGGACATTGAAGGTCCTGGGAGTGATCTCCTCCATTATGGCCCAGGGACTTCAAGGGGTGGAGTCCTGGGTTATCGCTTCCCCAGTGGCACCACTGTCTGGGGCAGCAACACCCCCACAAGACCATGCTTCCACAGTCTATCAAGGCGACGCTTGAACCAGAGCCAGTCAAGGTGACTCCCACTCTAGAGTCAATTACGAAGACGCCTTTCCCAGATTCTGCTGAGATGTCAGATCCTCAGTTTGTCTGGATGATGTCCACCCCAGAGTCAGTCCCGAGTAAGTCAGTTCCAGAGTTGGCCATAAGGGTGACTCCTGCCCCAGAGTTGGTCACGCGGGCGACTTCCGTTCCAAAGTTAGTCACAAGTAGGTCCAAAGGATGTTGGTTCCAGAATCCGTCCAGAGGGTGCCGGTTCCAGAGTTCATTCCAGAGACAGTCCAGAGTACATCAGTTCCAGAGTCAGTTAAGAAGACATGAGTTCCACAGAGTCATGAAGACATCTGTTCCAGAATCAGTCTAGGCTGCACCCAGTGCAGAGTCTGCCATGGCGGCGCTCGATTCAGAAACCACATCAGCAGCGCCTGGTCCAGAGACAGCCTCACTGGTGTCTGGTCCAGAAACAGCCTCAGCAATGCCGCCCGCTAGGCGTTCCTTAGTGACACCGTCTGCAAGGCATCCCTCGGTGACACCATACGTAAAGTGCTCCATGATGCCTGCACTGCTCTGCAAATGCTCAATGGTGACCCCAACCGCCGGCATCTCGAACCCGGCACCGCTCATACAACTCGCTGGCAGCCCTGTTCCTAATGTACCACTGCTAGTTTCAAGACTTTCTGGCCCGGGACTAATGGGTGTATGAACTGTGTGGGTATGGGTTCTCTAAATACTCCTGTGGGGAGCATGGCCCCAGATTCCTGGTTGGCCTGCCAGGGCCAGAACTTTATTATGTTGGTTCTCATGTCCGGTCATGTCCCAGTGTCTGTCCCCTCTCCTCCTCGATCTCCACTATTCTGGCCCCCTGCCTTGTTCACCTCGGTCTTTGGTTCTTCCCGCTTTTAGTAATCTGGGACTGTCTTGCTTTCTTGCTTTCTGTTTCTGTCCTTTGTGCTCTGGAGCCACGCTTTTGGGGGGTATGTCAGGATGATGCAAGCTCTCCAGCTTGCATTACTCAGAATTAACTCCCTCTCTCTCTCTTTTTCCACAGCAGGTGGGTCTGTTTCCACCTGCCGTACCCTTTTCTATAAATACCTCACTTCCTGTTCAATTCCTCACCTGGTATTTTGTGCACATGGTGGTTCTTGGCTACCCTGTTGCTCTGGTCTTCTGGTCTGGTGTGGTGTATCCTTTTTTTTCTACATGCGCATTGTTTCATGTTATTTAAGTAAGTGTCTTGGTAGTTCTTTTTCTGTGTTTGTGTTATTTTTCTTGTCTTTATATATATATTCTTTTTTTTTTCTTTCTAATGTAGTGACACTGAGTGTGTTGTGCTGGTATGAGTGGATCAGACACAGCAGTGCTACTGGAGTTTTTAAACACTGTGTTCACTTACTGTGTATTCTGCTAAACACATACACCATGTTTCTCCACCTTGTAAATGAAAGTCAGAGACAGCAGCTAATCTGTTGCACAGTTTGTGTTAGTCATCTTCTCTATGAATATGTGAATATACATTTTTATTTTAGTTGTGCTCCTGCTTTTTCTTTTTACTGTGCAGTATTTTATAAAAGGTACATCTTTTGGTGTCTGTGGATTTGATGGCATGGCATGTCTTGCATGGGCTTATGTTCACACATATTTTGGCCCTGTAATTACATAGGAATTGCACTTGGTCTCAACCTGCTAAATTATGGAGTCAGTCTTCCAGTATTTCAACTCTGGCCTCATTCACACATAACCACTACCAGGTAAATTATCGTTCTTGTACAAGCAGCCTGCTCTTCATTCTTCAACAGGGACAACTTAGAACCTATATGACTGTTTGACAGTACACAAAAATGTATGAAATTATATAAGTAGAAAATAATTAAAGCCAATAAATAAACAAGGGACAAATATTTTATAAAAATATGTTTTGTTCAAAATGCTTTATAAAAATATTCTTTGACTATACCTAGACCATGTAATGCCTATTAGAATTCTTTTGTAATCAGCGTGGAATTTAAAAGGTAGTCAGTGCACAGCTGATATAAAAGGCCTATGATCTCTGTATTAGTTGTAGGTAGCACAGTCAACAGCAGAAAGACAGAACATTTTAATTGATCTCACTTAGTAAATAATGGGGGGAGTACTATTTGCCACATAACACAGAAGTAAGTATATAAATAGATAAGTTAGTAATTAATTAATTGAGCCAATAAGTAAATGGCAGCTTCAGTGACTCAGTGGTAGGCGCCAGTTGCTGTAAATGGCAGTTCCTGAAGGCCTGGGGCTTGCAGTGTAAAGGTTGAGTGGTGCGTTTACAGAACTAGGTGATGGACTGACATCATGTCCAGGGTGAGCAGGAATAAAAATATGATGCTGGAAGGTATGCTAGTAAAGTTATTAGCACTGAGACCTCATCGCTTCAGAGACCTGGATTTGAGTCATGGTCCGGCCACTGTTGGAGTTTGCCTGTTCTTTATCTGCATGACTTTCCTCAGGGAACTCACATTCTACATGCTCACATTCCAAAGACTTTAGGTCAGTTGGTGTCTCTAAAATCTATCAGTGTGAGTAAGTCAGTGAGTGTGAATGTGTGCTTGTGCTCTTCAGATGACTGGTGCCCTGGGTTGTTTACCTCCCGCTACCTGATGGGCCCTGGGTCTCAGTGACACTGAAGTGGATTAAGCCGGTTTGGAACATGAAAGGATGAATGAATTCAATACAGATTATTACTTAGAGGAACCTTATTGCAGAAAGTATCTACTCTCTTGGATGTTGTCACACAGATAGTGTGGCACTAGATAATGTAGTACTGTATTCATTAGTAGAAATATTTTGTAGTTAAGGTGGAATGTAAAAGGCAGAGCTGATAGAGTAGGACTAATCGATCCGGACTTATTTGAGGACTTTAGTAGAGCATCCATCCAGAATAGCATTGCAATAATTCGACCTGGAAGTTACCAATGCAGGATCCGGTTTCTCAGCAAAATCAAGGAAGAGTATATTTCTTAGTTTTTGAACATTATATGAGTGACAATTGTGATGCCTTTGTTTTTGTGAATGAACTGGGTGTGACTGAAAATCATCTAGGTTTTGGATAGATTTATACTACCTTTGGAAAGCTTCTTGTAACCTTGGGTTTAACTGCTAGTTTTTTAGTGCTAGTAAATCAGTTATCAGAATTCACTAGGGGACATGTTTATGCGTGCACCATATGGGAGGATGTGCAGTGAAACTAATAACACATTTAACATGAATCATTTTTGGACACCGTACCTAACACTTATACTGTATGTTTAAATAAAACAAATAGCTAGTCATCAGTCGGGTGAATTTTAGTCCTATAACAGCTCAGTTTTCTTGCCTATCCAGTAAAATATCTAACAGAAGGGTTTAATGACAACATATTTTGTAAATGTATGTATGTGGACAAGATTAAGGCATGTTTTTATTATTTTGAGTCAAATATCTGTAATGTTCAGTAGTAGATACATTGGAATTGGATCAAGTAAACTGGATTATGACCTTGATGAGAAAATTAGTGAAAGTACTTTGAGATCAGTGTGAAAAAATGAAGCTGCATTTGTTATCTGCCTGGACAGGTGTTTACACTTATGCTGCCTGTCGTATGTTACTGGTGAAAAGAGATGATACACACTTTATATTCACTTTATATTTATCTATATTTGATTTAATTACATTTAATAAATATATATTCTTGTTGTCAAGGGTGACGTGTAAGTAGGGGTCTGTAGGGCGACAATAAATCTCTCATGTCGAAGTAGAAGTTTATTAGATTTCTCAACTTGTCCCTTCCCCTCCTGATATCGTTTTTACTCTTGTTCTCTGTTTGTCCATAGGTTGAGTGGGCTCGAGCACCACAGCCAGTGGATGTGTGTGTGCTCTGTTTGCGAGCAGTAAGAGAGAAGCTGTGCAGGGGGCTTTACAAAGTGTGTGTGTCCCTGAACAGTAGACTGGGGGGCCCTGCACTCTGCTGGTCCCGTCTGAAAGAGCAGAGGTGGATGGGAGTCACAGAGCTTGTGGAACATCAGGGTCAATTCTGTGACACAGAACTGTATATTAACCAAAGCGTTCACATGGTGAGAGCACAGCAGAACCACCCAGTCAGCATAGATTTCTTTACATAATTTGATAAACCAATATTAAGTTTAACAGTAATCAGGTAGATGACAGGTAAAGTCCTAGTTCCCTACCATGTCGTACCATGTTTATTTCAGTACTACATGCAACAAATACATTTGTATTTATAGTTGGACAACAAATGTATATTAGTTAAAAATGTATGCAACCCTGTTTGAAATATAATTTCTCAAATTTGGATTACTATTTACATCTCACTAAAGAACATTATTTCATTATCTTTCATGGGAAGACAATGGGAAGATAATAAATAGAAAGATATTCTAAATGTTTTTATTTATGGTATTATGGAAGTCACTTTAGGTGTAAACTAGCATCTCTGTAAAGCTATATGGTGAAAGTTTTTATTGTTAATTTTTTTACACACATATATCTGAGTGAAAAAACACCCTACGTGGTAAACTCTGATCAGATCTACCATAGTATTAAGGACAAGGAATTGAGAGCACTCAATATGAGAATGTTATGTTGATAGCTATATTTAATAGCCATTAAATAGTTAGGTAGACTTTCTCTCTTTCTGTCTATCTGTCTGTCTCACTTTAGGTTGAAACATGCTTATTATTTCACTGGGAGTAATTCCCCTTTCCTGTCATCACCTACCTTCCATCCTCCAGATCTCAGTGACTGCCAGTTCTACTGCTGGTTTGGTTTTGCATGTGATTGGCTTGAGTGTCCTTATTGGTTTTGAATTTTGTTTTTTAGCATTCTGTCTTTCTGAGAGGAAATAAGAAATTAGCAATTAGTAGGTGGAGTTGGATGATTTTTTCTTTTCTTCTTGAATATTCTTCTTGTGCATTGATCCAATGGTCCAGATCAGGGTGAAGATCAAAAGAAAATCTTGGGTGCCTTGCCATCCGTTGGTGCTTCTTCACAAAATCTTTTGACTGATTGTCTTAACAGTTAGACTGACTGACACTACAGGTCTGTGTCACAAACATTATCCTCACTCACTTAAACCAAGTATTTTGAACCTTCGTTTGTTTTGAATATTTTGTAAAAATAATTCTATCAACGAATTATATTTCTATCTGATTTCATACTCAGCTAAGGCATCACAGTTGCAACATATCCCACATGAAAACTCATCCCGGTTACTATACTCAAAGCTTCATATCATTCCCTCTTATTATATTGTTTATCCCACTCATTTTCTTTACTATCTGCTTTATATTTATTACATATTTATAACATATTCAATAATAAACATATTACATTTTTCAATATGCAAATACTAGTGTTTATTTAGCCAACGGTGTGATGAGAAGAAATAAGGAGAAAGCACATAATGGATGTGATAACAACATCTCCTTCATTTCCTACGCTAAATAGTAGTAGGTTCAGATATTTACTGGCATGATTGATCAAGTGATGAGTTTCTCTTTGTCACTCCATTTTCTAATGCTCTGATACAGGTCTGTCTTCTCCAGTAAACCGGAATCTATGTTTGTTAAGCACATGAAGCCTAGCGTGGCTGTCATATTGTCAAGTCAGGTCAGATCTATTTCTATAGCGCTTTTTACAATGGAGCATTGTCTCAAAGTAACTTTACAAGTTTAGATTATCTCCTAATATCTATGTCCAATCCCAAATTGAGCAAGCCTAGGGCGACAGTGGCAAGGAAAAACTCCCTAAGTGTTATGAGGAAGAAACCTTGGAGGACCAAGACTCAAAAAGGGACCCAACCTCCTTGGGCGGCATAGATGATAAATCTAAGAACGAAACTAAAGTCATGGAGTCAAAGTTCGAATAAAATGTGAAATATGCACATCGGCATTAAGTAGTCCGATACACAGAGTCACTCCAGTATCCCCAGTCTAAGCAGAAAGTCCTTGGTGGCACTTTGACCCCAGATTACCGGAGGAGAGTGAGGGTTACCGTCCTCTGGTGTGGCCTGGGTATGATGGGGCTGGAACTATATATACATTGTGTACATGTTATGCATGGTACAGTCAATCATGGATAAATTCTTTAAAATGTAGTATTACATGAGCATTCATATGGCTCTGAGTATTATGATTATGAGGAATAGGCAATTGTTATCTTTACTTAAGCTTTTTTCCATAGCACAGAAAAGAGGACAGATACATCAGTGTAACCTACTATTCCCAGCCCTAAACATGTGAAGTGTTCAGACCTATGAACATCACCAATACAATGCAGATCAGAATTACTTTCCAAAAATTGTCACATGGCAGTTAAATAAAGAGGCATTAAAAATACCATAAGACAAGACAGGGGTCAAGACTAATATGGAGAATTGTTACGTTATTTGTTATGGGAAAAAGTGAAGAGACCTGGATAAAACAACCAACAACACCATCACCACACACAGAAACTATATACAACTAGCAAGTAAAATCCGTGTCTAATGTGAACAGTTAGGGTCAGAATGGGCAGAAGTCACAAGTCTGCACAATAGTACACAAATGAAAGCAAAAAAACTAACACAAATGTGTACGTGCGTCCAAAGCAAGGTTTAAAGCGAGTGTCAAGGCATGGAAGCTTTTTAAAATGGGCCAAAAAGTGAAAGTGTTTGTCAAAGAGAATATGTTTTAAACAAACACAAAATGTGGACATAAAACACGAAGCACAACACTAACTTTGCACTCTGCATTCATGCAGACCCAAAACACACACTGAAAATGCAAACGTAATATCAGTAATCACACAAAAAGAACACAAAAACACAATAATTAAAAGATCCAAGATAATAAAAAATCCAAGCACAGGCTAGTACTTGATAATGTAGTGATAACGTAGAAAAAGTATAGTAAATACTATACGATGTCACTGAATCAATTATACAATAGAACATTGTGCCCCATTTACTACAATGACCAAAATCATTCGGGCAATAAAAAATTGCATATAATGTTAATACATGGCATTTCCTTCTATTATGTACTGTAGTAAATTATCACTGAACATCGCTTTAACCAGTAGATTGTTGGGATATTCATAGCAATATTCATCCAGGGCACAGTTCTACCAGCCCCTGACCAGGAAAAGTGAGGTTAAACATTAAAATAATAAATTAGTCAATAAATACTAATGTAGATGCGCAAGTTTTCTTAGGCTTGCAACAAAAAAGTTGGGACGGAGCAATTTAGAGCTAATAATGAATGTGATTTCAAACAGGTGATGTCAACAGGTGATTGTAATCATGATTTGGTATAAAAGCAACATCCAGGGAATGCTGAGTGTTTGAGGAGTAAAGATGGAGAGAGGATCTCCAGGTTATCAACAAATGTGTGAGAAAATTATTGAAATGCTTAAAAACAATGTACCTCAAACAAAGATTGGAAGGGATTTACATATTTCTCCCTCTACAGTGTATAATATCACTAAACGACTTCAAGGAATTTCAGTGCATAAAGGACAAGGGCACAAGCTTAAGCTGAACACCCATGATCTCCAATCCCTCAGACGGCACTGCATCTAGAACTGTCATTCATCAATAGCTGATAGAACCACATGGGCAAGGGATTATTTTATCAAATCTTTATCAAGCACTTCAATATGGAGTTACATTAACACATACCACTTAAAGCATTACTGTGCAAGAAAGAAGCCTTGTGGTAACAATGTTCAAACGCAGTGTCGACTTTTCTGGGCTCAGAGGCATCTGGGATAGACCATCACACAGTATTCCAGATCTTTTTTTTTGAAAAAATGGCCACCATGTGCCCTGGATCAAAGACAAAAAGAACCATCCAGACTGTTATCAGCAAGTCCAAGAGCCAGGCTCTGTCATGGTATGGGGTTAAGTGCCCTTGGCAAAGGTCATTTACACTTCTGTCATGGCAGCATTAATGCAGTAAAGTGAGAGCTTAGAGCAAAATTTGCTGCCTTCAAAACGTCATCTTTTCCAGGGACGTCCATTTCTTTTTTCAACAAGACAATGCAAAACCACATGATGCACATGACTGCAAAGGCATGGCTTCAGAAGAAGAGGGTATGGGTACTGGACTGCCGTCCTGACCTATCCCCAATAGAGAATGTGTTGAGAATTTTGGAACGAAAAATGTGACAAGGCCGACCCCGTACTGTTGCACATGTTAAGACATGTTTGCTGGAGGAAAGGGACACAATAACACCCGAAACACTACATTGCTTGTATCCTCTGTGCCAAACCGTCTTTTAACTGTGGTGAGAAGGAATGGTAACATTACAAAGTGGTAAATGATTTACCGAGCCCACTTTTTATGGAATGTGTTGCAGACCTAAAATGCAGGAATGGATGTTTATTTACAAATGAAATGAAGTTGACAAGACAAAACATGAAAGATCTCAGGTTCATGCTGTCTGCAATGAAATAAAAGTCAAAGGAAATGTAAGAACTGTGTTTTTATATGCACTTTCTATACTGTCCCAACTTTTTCAGATTTGGGCTCGTACTCAAGGTCAATAAAAGGTTACGATTCTTAGGAGTCAAGTTTTTAAGACTGAGATTTTAGGATGCCTCTCATATAGCGGATGCTAGTGGTTTGGATATCAGGTTAGCATAATAAAATACCCCACATGATTTACAGCAGGATTTTGATTAACATGTCGACTATATTTAATTTAAAATTCATATTGCTACTTCTCTCTGTCTCAGGTCCTGCCTGCTTCATGTGACCTCCTGCCCTCTGCTGTGTTGGTATTTAAGCTTCTGAGAATGCCAAGTAAAGAGAGTGCTATGAGTACCGTCGTGGCCTGGGGGGTATTTCCCGTATGTGACAACACTCTTACCCTCACCCAGGGTAGATTTCGCACTCCTCTGCTTCGGGGTCATCCTCACCCAGACCTTGACCAGTTCAGGAAAATAGAGCAACTCCTTTCTGCTGACTTGGATAACTGGCTCTGCAACTTGTACTTCCAGGTACTTTTTTTCTGACTGGGCAGTACAATGAGAGGCAAATAATAAAAACACCACATGAAAAATTTGTTTAAAGTGACTTCATTACAATTACAAACACAGCTGCATACATTTATTAGGTTTAGATTGATTGTCATTTAATAATGTAATAGTGATATTTGACAACTGAAATTTAAATGCTTTATTTGAAGCAACATGAAGCAACTAGCACAATTTCCAAGGGAACAAATATATAGGAAATTGTCTAGTGATGCCATAGTCTCTCTAAATCAAGCAAATGGGACATTTCTGAAGCTGCAAACAATAATTTCAACAACTATGTGGATTAGTTCGTTCCTACAACACTGTTTGTGAAAAATGTGCAATTTAGACTAGTATACAACAACAACAACAACAACAAACCTTGGTTTTCTTTCAAACTGATGACTCTAAATTCTGTAATAGGTTCTTTTTCAATATATTTGTAAAGCTTTTTTACATATACAATGGATGATAACGTACTTACACACACTATCTTTTATTTCTATCTGCAGGTGAGAAAACTCCCACAAAGACCTGTGTTTCCAGAAAGCAATGTCAATGAAGGCATTCATGAGGACTCTTCTGACATGATCAACTCTGCTTGTTGCTCCACCACCCTACCAGGTAAAAAAGATATAAATAGAGATTTCGGAAGATATTTCAGCTTTACACTGGGGCAAAAAAAGTATTTAGTCAGCCACTGATTGTGCAAGTTCTCCTACGTAGAAAGATGAGAGAGTTCTGTAATTTTCATCATAGGTACACTTGAGAGACAAAATGAGAAAAAAATCTAGGAAATAACATTGTAGGATTTTCAAAGAATTTAATTGTAAATCATGGTGGAAAATAAGTATTTGGTCAATAACAAAAGTTATATTTTGTAACATAACCTTTGTTGGCAATGACAGAGGTCAAACGTTTCCTGTAAGTCTTCACCAGGTTGGCACACACTGTAGCTGGTATTTTGGCCCATTCCTCCATGCAGATCTCCTCTAGAGCAGTGATGTTTTGGGGTAACACGGACTTTCAACTCCCTCCACAAATTTTCTATGGGGCTGAGGTCTGGAGACTGGCTAGGCCACTGCAGGACCTTGAAATGCTTTTTACGGAGCCACTCCTTTGTTGCCCGAGCGGTGTGTTTGGGATCATTGTCATGCTGGAAGACCCAGCCATGTTCCATCTTCAA
>JAJAGP010003201.1:0-81032 GCA_025084515.1 Ancistrus triradiatus
AGACAGAGGAGGATGTCTATCGCCTTTTCGAGCCCTATGGAGTCATCGAAGAGTGCACTGTATTAAGGGGTCCTGATGGAAATAGTAAAGGTAAGATGGGTTCTTAGTGGGTTTTTTTGTTAGATCATCTAGTGGTGTGTACAGTATATGAAGTTCATGTGCCTGCCTGTTATGTGTGGCTTTTACAGAGCAACATCACTGTTGTTGACCTATTCTCTATATAACTGATAGTGAAATGGTTATTTGCTGTGCCTTTAGGGTCTTGTAAATTTCAGAACTCTGTAGCGGACCTGGCGAAACTTATATTATATTATATTTTTGAGCAGATTTTCTCACTTGTTTACCTTGAGACTTACCTTGAGATACTACTGCATATTGTAGATCTCTACCTGTAGATATCTGTCACTCCTGGTTCTAGTTAAGAGCTTATTTTCATGCCTGTGATGGGCTGCATCAGGTTTGGCGGGTTACCTAACAAACAGATGATAGTTTAAAAGATTTTCAGAGTTTGAGTTTCATATCAAAAAATTTAATCCTTCCATGATTATGACTTGTGCACAAGAGGGCTATGTAAGAGAATTTCTCTGTTTTCAGCTACCATCCTCCTTTAGTATATATAACTGCGCTCCAAAATGCATTCATATCCAATTTGACTCTGATTGCTCAAACCACTTCAGGAGGTGACTTGAGACACATTGTGGACGCATATTAAACCAGTGTAAATGCATCCATCTCTCCAAGAAACACCTCAGAACCTAAATCCACCAAATACTTTACCACAAAGCACACATCCATATCTGCACAGAGCTGGTGAAGGCAAGAAGTTTTGCTTTATTTTTTGTAAGTAATTTGGCAGCTTCCACCAGATTTTTCTCTCCTGCCCAAATTGGTCTGTGCACCATAGTTGCACTTGTTAATGCTATTGCACTTGTATTGCTGCTGGATTATGTTTACATGTTTAACCACTGTCTGCTTCTAAACATTAATTCCCAAAATTGGTGCTTCCTCTTACATTAAAGAAATGTAAATACATTATGTAAAACTGCAGCCATTGATGCAGCAACCATCTTTTGCCTATGAAGACTGTACAGCAACACAGGAAGTGGGTTCCCCAGAATTCAGTAATCAGATTTCAAGCTGACTGTAGACGGATTAAAGTGTAAATGCATGTTGTTTAAAATCTTACAATCCAGATACAAGACTCATGAAAAGACAAAGTGTAAACTGGGTCTAAGTGAGGCTGGCAATTTTTTATTGTTTTTTTTAAAGACCTACCATAATACAATTCATGCACAGCACAAAGAGGAAGCATACTGCATTTGTTCTAGCATCATTACACCCATTTATTTATTTCAGAATACCTGTGTTAATAGATTTGTACCGTCATACATCTTTTCTAACATCTCTGTCCCAAATAAAGTTTTAATTCTACTGAGTGTCTCAAGAGTAAACCATATGAAAAGAGGTAAATGAAATAAAAAGAGTCGATATATGGGCACATTTCTCATTTGATATCAAGGAAAACAAGACTCTTTATAAACCGTGTGGGGCGCCATCTCCGGTAAAAGTATAACAAAGCGTAAACGACAGAAATCTTGTTTGTGGCTGACCAAATACTTATTTTTCACCATGATTTACAGTTAAATTCTTTCAAAATCCTACAAAGTGATTTCCTGGATTTTTTTTCTCATTTTGTCTCTCATAGTTGAAGTGTACCTATGATGAAATTGACAGATCTCTCTCATCTTTCTAAGTAGGAGAACTTGCACAATCAGTGGCTGACTAAATACTTTTTTGCCCCACTGTAACCACTTTAATGTATACTTTTATTATCAATGTATGAATGTAGATGTTTCGTTCTAAAAGGGAAAAGTAAAAAAAGCATTTACGTATTGCAGCATTTACATTCCATGTTTTAGTCAACTACTGTAGATTTAGTCGACTATAATCTTATTAGAATTAGTCGACGAAAACTAGACTAAAACTAAAAACAATTCAGATGACTGAATTATGACTAAAGCCAAATTACATTTTAGTCAAAAGACTGTAACTATAATTAAATAAAAATTTGCTGTCAAAATTAACACAGACTGTCACTTGCTTATTTTTTATGTGAATTTGACTTTCTTTTATTCTTCATGTCATTTCTTCAGTAATGCCAAATTAAGTTGGGGGATGACATGAAACACAATGTTGTTTGATGTGATGCATGAAAGGCAGATAACCAAAAAGCATTGCTCTTCACATTAAATAACATTAAATATAAACTGGACTTTTTTCAGTTGTTATTGAATATAAACAATCCATTCAAACAGAATAAATCAGTCCTTTATGTACATGCCTAAATAAAATCTGCACTTGGCTAAAAGGGAAAAGCAAGTTACCGTATTTTTCGGACCGTAAGGCGCACATAAAATCCTTTAATTTTCTCAAAAATCGACAGTGCGCCTTTAAATGCGGTGCGTCTAATGTATGAATTAATTCTGGTTGAGCTTTCTGACCTAGAACCGATTGTAGATGGTTACACGGCGCTCATAACTGTACAAAATGCCTTTGTCACGGTCTTGGTTAGAAATTGTTAATAGGTAGGGAAACGAAGCTTACGGCCACCGTTAGGCAGGAAACATCGCTGAGTAATACGGTATAACGGTAAAGAAATACGTATATGCTTCAGCATTAGCGTATGTGCATTCATTCATTCATTTTCGAAGCGGATTTCAAACTCAGCACTTAACGAATGAATGGTACGGAAGTGGAGGAAGCAAGAAGACACCCTGCGACAGGTAAAGACCAAACTGAGCTTCCGACGGAACTTAAGAGTTTTGTTTCATTTCATGCGTCTTATAACCCGGTGCGCGTTATGTATGAAAATATACCCGTTAGCAGCCGATCGTTGATATTGCGTCTTATAATCAGGTGCGCTTTATGGTCCGGAAAATACGGTACTGCGTTTTTGCTTGCTCGCATAGTTAGGATAGCTTAGGATAGTTTTTGTTTGAGGGCAGATTTAAATGTCATTATTATGTTTTCACATTTAATAATAAAAATGGATAGAATGGATAGAATGGATGATGTTGCTGTATTCAGTTGACTATGTGGTTACTTAGTCAAGGGAAACTGAATTATTATGGTCTTAGTTTTACTAAGACTATAATATAATAATATTTACTAATAATTATAGGCTATATATTATTTAATGTTGTATTTTACAAAATATATGCTGAAATATATTATTTATTAATATATATAATGTATCATGAATGATAATGTATGTAAACTGAATTACAAACTGATTAATTTTTTTCCATTTTGTTCTTTTTATTCTTGTAGTATGAAAAAAAATCTTATTCTGGTCTCTGTCTTAACTCGAACTAGGCTCTGTTGTCCTTTTAATTCCAACTCAAATGAATAAAATGGGCCATCATTTGAGCCCATGTTGGATGTAAAGCACTTTATTATAATGGGAAACTTGCACTTGCACATGCGCATGTCTGTTATTATTCTCCCAGGCATGGTTTTGCAATTGTTTTGAGGATTTCAGAGGCGAGAAACTCCTAAGCCATCCTCAAGCTCTTTCCTCTGAACACAATCTCACCCGTAAATAGATCATCATGTGGATAAACTCCAGCTGGGCTGTCATTTTCACATTCACGTTCCCCCTGTCAGTCTGTCTGCACACATTCACATATACACACATGAAACAAGTTTGTCTTTCTGTCATTGTGGGGACTTTCCATTCACATAATATTACAGTAGATAATTAATGCTACAAAGTAAATATTTTACCTTTTTTAAGTTGCAATTTCTGTTTAAAAAAAATTAAGACCAGTAAATGTCCCCCAAGGTAAAAACCACATGTCAGATCTTTCTATCCTTGTGTGATGTATAACTTGCCCCCTCCCCCAACACACACACACACACACACACACACACACACACACACACACACACACACACACAGTGCTGATTTAACACACGTCAGAGAGAGATGCTTCTACTCTCTGTGTTTCAAACACAGATTTTTACATAGACTGAGGAACACATTGAGATCACCCTGATGTTCCGGCACGGAGGTTATTGACGGAAAGCCTTGACACTAATGTGGCAGAATGTATCCTTGAGTAACCTCATCGCAGCTGGACACCAATGTCATTCAGATTCCATGCCATCGACTCTCTCAGACTCACACAGACACACTCACACACCCACCAGCAGCTGTCAAGAACAGTATAGGAGGGTCTGGGAGCTCAAACCATGTTGTGATTGCATGAGAACTGGCAAGAGATGGCACTCTACTGGGTCTCTTGAGCTCACCCATCTTTACACTTCATGGTGGATTTGCCCCAATCAGGTAGACGTTTAAAACATACTCTGCTAAACTGTAATGTGAACAAAACAGGACTGTGGTAGCCTAGTGGGTAAGGTACTGGACTATGGACCAAAGGGTCCAGGGTTCAAATCCGACCTCTGCCAAGCTGCCACTGTTGGGTCCTTGAGTAAGGCCCTTAATCCACACTTGCTTGGATTGTAAGACTGTATCAATTGTAGGTCGCTCAGTGATTCAAGATCTAGGCTCGTCTTCAATTAATTTCTAAAATTGATTAATTAAATAATTGCTTCAATCAATTAATTGGTTAAAGAATACAGTGGTGTAAATGTAAAAATAAGGAAAAACATGATAAAAATAGCAGAGTCATTCTCTGAGCAAGAGCTATTGTGAATCTGAATCACTGAATCACTATGTACTAATTGTGACTCAGCTGAAACGAGTCATGTGGCTGGACTCATACAAGTTTAAGCAGGTGCACCGAGTACCGAGCAAACGACGAGAACCGAGACAAATTTTTCTAATCAAAATGCGTCGAGAACCGAATTTGACGAGTTCTGAGGTGGTTGAGAACCCGAGGTCCTACTGTAGTTTGAATATACTTATTATTAACAAACAGCCTGGGCAGGACTGAAAGTACCTTGTCATAGTTCATCAGTATGAATTATTTCCAGCTTCTAAACTGACTGTAAAAAAATGAATGTATTAATTTATTAGTGCGTACCACAGTGGTTAGAACTGTCGCTTTACTGTTCCAGAGTGCCCTGGTTCAATTCCTTGTCTAGATTCCACCTGGGTGGACTTTGTAAGTTCTCCACCGTGTCTTTGTGGGTTTCCTCTGGATCCTCCGGTCCCTACCATATTTCAAAAGCATCCATTAGTTCAACTGGTGTCTTTGATGTGTTCCAGTGAGTGTGTGTATGTGTTGTTTGTTTATTTGTATGTTTAACGTTGCGTTAGCACCAATGGCAATTCACGACAGGAACAAGGTTACATCGATACTAGCATGTCTTTGGAATATGGGAGGAAACCAGAGCACCAGGAGGTGGACGCAGGGAGGAAATGCAAACTCCAGATAGGAGGAATCCAAGATCGGGATTGAACCAGAGATCTCTTGAGCTGTAACCGTGCTAGTACTTGTGCCACTCTAAAATCCGAGTGTGTTTGTGCACTGCGATGGATATACTGTCGGTTGGTTGGATCCTTGGCACCCTGTACTGCCAGTTAGGCTCTGGCTCTCTACAGCCCTCTCATGGTGTTCCACATGCCCCCAGCCCCACAACCCTGACCAAGAAAAGTGGGGATGAAAAAATTAATAAATAGTTGTGTGTCATGTACAGCACTCCCTTAGCCCAGCTCCTGATTTGTTTCACTCAGAAACATAGCGTCTCGTTACAGGAGAAAAACAAATTGAGTTTCGCGTCACATTGTCTTTTTGCTGTGGTTAGTTTGCAGCTGGTAATGAGAGTATCAATGCCGAGTGTTCACTGATCTGTCTTGGAAGTAACCACAAACACAGCACAGGTTGTGTTTACCCACCTATCCCTAGTGGCCAAACAGTGTAAACATCCATCAAGTATGCACTTGCATTTACAGCATTTAGCAGATGCAATTATCTAGAAGAATTTACAGTTACACTGAGCAATTGAAGGTTAATGGTCTTGCTCGACAGCCTGACAATGGGAACTTGGAAAAGCTGTGATTTGAACTTGCAACCATCCAATTAGCAGTCCAGAGCCGTGATAACCAAGCCTGTTCTGTCTCTGTCCTGTTCTTGTCCTTAGGCAAAAAAGCTTTTCTAGTAGTTTACATTGCAAGATTAGCAGCAAATTCTGAGAAGAATTCTTTCAGAGCAAACACTTTAGCCTCAATGGGATGGTTTAATTGCAGTCATTTTTATCCATTGGTCCATTATGGTACCATCTGCCAATCAGCATTTTTAACATGGCAAATCTCTATTATGATATTACGTAGAAATAAGAGTACTGTAATCCAAAATACAAAGTCCAGTGCCTTACCCACTGTGGTGGCCTAATGGGTAAGGTACTGAACTATGGACCAGAAGGTCCAGGGTTCAAATCCCACCTCCTTAAGCCAGACTCTTAACCCACAATTTCTTGGATTGTAAGATTGTACCAATTGTAAGTCGCTCTGGATAAGGGCAGTAAATGTAAATGTAATCCAAAGGCAGCAATACCCAGGACTGGGCTGTGTAATGTGGTGCTAATTCTGTTGCTTCTTATGTTTTGTGTTCTTAAAACAAATGGAATCTGAGAATGAAATCCCATGTAATTTATCTTAAATATGTAATTAGTGGCACCATTATAAAGGCAATACAACAGCGTAAATACAGTTGTAGCTTAAAGCAATATAGTTGTTACTTTCCATCATGCCAAGAAAAACAATCTGGAGCATTGTTTTAAAGCACCAGTGATTACATAATACAATATAAACTGTTAAGGTTATTACTTAAGGTTCCAACTGTTGCACCAAGGCACTGAAGTGGCTTGAGCCCTTGGTGTTCTGGTCAATAGTCTGATACCTAAACCATCGGGCCACATTTTCCATTGTAGAGGACTATAGTGTCCTGGCAGGCAAACTGGAACATTTTTGTAGCCATTGTATGAAAAGGTTTTGTTTTTTCATGCTTTGCAAAAAATATATTGGATAAATCTGTTTGCATACATATACAGTATATCCCATATCAGAGTACAGACACTGGTTCTCAGATGCAGTCTCTTCATGCTTTGCCCTAGTCGTGTGTAGTGCCTGAATTTTTGCTGGTGAATGTAATTCTTTTTGCTGAAGCATCAGAGAAAATGTGTGTGTGTGTGTGTGTGTGTCCAGTACCGAGTCACCGGTGCAGCGGCCACATGAGATCTCTTCTGCTGCCAACCAAGTGCACTGCTCAAGATTTCTTTCTTATTCTTATATCTGTCTGTGTGTCCTGCAGGCTGTGCCTTTGTTAAGTTCTCCACACACACCGAAGCTCAGTCAGCAATCAGCGGCCTCCATGGAAGTCAAACCATGCCTGTGAGTATATCTCACTACACACACACATTGTATGTAGATCATTCCCAGGTCATAAAAGCTGCAGGCTCTACAGCAGTGGCCACCATGTGTTGCTGGTCTGGCTTCGACGCCAATCTAAGTGCAAATGAGTCCACTGATCTGCTGCTGCGCCCCCCTGTTACCCCTTTCCTTCTCCATCACTACATCCCTCCCTGTCCTCTGGAGACGTACCCCTTTATCTCTGCTCTCTGTGCATGGCAATGGAATTCTTCATCTGTGTGAAAGGGAAAATGTGAGGGATGAAGGCAGGAAAAGAGAATGAATAAGCACCGATTGGAGATTCATAGCTGAGAGAGGGAGGGAGGGAGGAAAAGACATGACAGAGAGAGAATAAATGTTTCATTCATCAGATGTTTTTGTGTTCCCTTGCATTTTCAGAACTGTGTTTTGTAGTGAGCAGCTTCCATTAAGAGACAGTTGCCGTTGCATAGAATTCAAGCCAAAAATGAAAGCGAGAAAGCATTTTTTAAAATCTGATTGTGAGCAGCAGACCTGCTTATTGAGTTCATAAACCATGTTTTTAATCATTATAGTTTCAATATAACATTTGCATTGACAGATTAGTGTGGAAATGGTCACTGCAGCAGTTTTGCTGTCATGTTTATGAAGATTCACTATGTCATTCATCATATACAGTGGTATCTCAGTTCTCGTCTTAAATTTGTTCCAGAAGGCTTGTCGAGTACCAAAAAACAACGCCTACCACAAATTTTTCCCATAAGGAATGATATAAATTGGAGTAATCCATTCCAGACCTCCAGAAAATCCACAGTGTATAAGGCATTATATGCATTAATGGAGTTGTATTGTATGGCTGCTCCCTGATTTATGATGGGGATATGTTCCAGCAAATCATCATAAGTTAAATGTATCATGAACCGATGAGTTTAATATAGTCTATGCTGTATCAGCCTATTACATTTACATTTACAGAATTAGCAGACGCCCTTATCCAGAGCGACTTACAATTGATACAGTCTTACAATCCAGCAAGTGTGGGTTAAGGGTCTTGCTCAAGGACCCAACAGTGGCAGCTTGGCAGAGGTGGGATTTGAACCCTGGACCTTTTGTCCATAGTCTAGTACCTTAACCGCTACGCTACTTGCATTAATCTACAGTTGGCCAAAATGATTAACACAAAGCTTATTTTATAATAAAGTGTTGAAAAATCGAATGTAATTTAGTGAGTAGCTGCTAATGCTAAATGCTCAGCCTGAAAGTCAGTTTTCCTTTCGGGTTGGCTGTCATTTCCTTTGCTTTCCAGAAAGTTTTTTGGCTGCAGAGATCATCACTGTTGTGAATCTGAATCACTGAACCACTGTGTACTGAATCGTGAACCGAGTTTTGGCAGAAACGAGTTGCTTGACTCATGCAAGTTTAAGCACGAGAGCTGAGACAAATATTTCTAGGTATCACTGTAGCCGAGTGTGTAAGTTTGAACCCAGAAGAGTTGAGTCTGTGGCTGGGAGACCTTGCAGTCTGGGTGGGAAGGATCCCACGTTCTTCTTCCATGTCAATCTGTTAGCAGTGTTTGGCCATCTGTGATCTTACTTGTACATAACTGGGCAGATAGTGTACTTCTGTAGGAGGGTTCAGCTGACCTATGGCGATGCTTCAGCAGCAGTTTGAAAAAAGGAAGTGACTCAGTGCTTGTGTGTGTCAGAGATTCACATCATAGCGCTCACCCTCCATGAAGGGTAGCTTCTCTGATACGTGAGTGAGGATGGAAGGATTGCATCTTACACACACACACAAAATAAATATACATATCCAAGTATGTATATCCATAGTACAGTGGGGCAAAAAAGTATTTAGTCAGCCACTGATTGTGTAAGTTCTCCTACTTAGAAAGATGAGAGAGGTCTGTAATTTTCATCTTAGGTACACCAAGTATGAGAGACAAAATGAGAAAAACATCCAGGAAATCACATTGTAGGATTTTAAAAGAATTTAATTGTAAATTATGGTGGAAAATAAGTATATGGTCACCCACAAACAAGCAAGATTTCTGGCTCTCACAGACCTGTAACTTTCTTTAAGAAGCTCTTCTGTCCTCCACTCATTACCTGTATTAATGGGCACCTGTTTGAACTCATTATCTGTATAAAAGACACCTGTCCAACAGCCTCAAACAGTCAGACTCCCAAGTCAGCCATGGACAAGACCAAAGAGCTGTCGAAGGACACCAGGAATCAAATTGTAGACCTGCACCAGGCTGGGAGAGTGAATCTACAATAGGCAAGCAGGTTGGTGTGAATAAATCAAGCTGTGGGAGCAATTGTAAGACATACAAGACTATTGATAATCTCCCTCGATCTGGGGCTCCACGCAAGATCTCATCCCGTGGGGTCAAAATGATCATGAGAACGGTGAGCAAAAATCCCAGAACTACACAGAGGGACCTGATGAATGACCTGCAGAGACCTGGGGACCGAAAGTAACAAGGGTACCATCAGTAACACACTATGCCGAGGGGGACTCAGATCTGCACAGTGCCAGGCGTGTCCCCCTGCTTAAGCCAGTACATGTCCAGGCCCATTGAAGTTTGGCCACAAAGCATATGGATGATCCAGAAGAGGATTGGGAGAATATCATGTGGTCAGATGAAACTAATATAGAACTTTTTGGGAAAAAACTCAACTCGCCCGTGTTTTGGAGGAAGAAGAATTCTGAGTTGCGCCATACCTACTGGAAGCATGGGGGTGGAAACATCATGCTTTGGGCCTGTTTTTTCTGCAGAGGGGACAGGACGACTGATCCATGTTAACGGAAGAATGAACGGGGCCATGTATTGTGAGATTTTAAGCCAAAGCCTTCTTCCATCAGTGAGAGCATTGAAGATGGAACGTGGCTGGGTCTTCCAGCATGACAATGATCCCAAACACACTGCTTGGACAACGAAGGAGTGGCTCCGTAAAAAGCATTTCAAGGTCCTGGAGTGGCCTAGCCAGTCTCCAGACCTCAACCCCATAGAAAATTTGTGGAGGTAGTTGAAAGTCTGTGTTGCCCCAAAACATCACTGCTCTATAGGGGATCTGCATGGAGGAATGGGCCAAAATACCAGCTACAGTGTGTGCCAACCTGGTGAAGACTTACAGGAAACGTTTGACCTCTGTCATTGCCAACAAAGGTTATGTTACAAAGTGTTGAGTTGAACCAAATTTTTTGACCAAATATTTATTTTCCACCATGATTCACGATTAAATTCTTAAAAAATTCTACAATGTGATTTCCTGGATTTTTTTCTTCTAATTTTGTCTCTCATAGTTGAAGTGTACCTATGATGAAAATTACAGACCTCACTAATTTTTCTAAGTAGGAGAACTTGCACAATCAGTGGCTTACTAAACACTTTTTTGCCATATCCATAGTATGGCTCAGCATAATCTACTTCAGTATTTTACTTGAATGAGGTCTTTGAGTACTTAACCCACCTCTGCTTGCTTTTAATGTAACTGTCCAGCTCCTGACCCAGTTTTCTGGCTCTTGTCTAAAATTTATTGACCTGTACTATAGACAGTACATACATTAAAGAGTTTTATTCTTGGCTGTCTCCCACTCTTGGCTGATTTTCTATATGTCTCTCTGTAACTGGAGAACATAAAATCGGACAACCTTTAACAACCCTTGAGTGGTTGAAGCTCAAAAAGACAATGCAATTAGGTCAATATTGCTCACCATGTAATCAATAGTTAAACTACAGCTCAGACCCTGGTCATTTTCATCTGACATGTTGACAATCAAATACAAAATCGTTCTCAGAATATTTCTCTAACAATACAAATACCTTAACCATATTTATTACAGGAATACTAAACACTGGTCGCATTACCACATACACATATGGTTAAAAGAAAAACCTTCGTGAACCCTTGGGAGTAACTAACGATCTTCATCCAGGTCATAAAAACCAGAAAACACTGTCTTCCCAAACTCACAGCACACAAACAACTGTGCTTTTTATGTCTTTACTGGACACATTGATTAATTGTTTACAGTTCAAGCTGGTGAAAATGCCAAAAAAAAGTGTGTGAATCTCAGAGATGACAGTTTCTCCAAATGTCAGGGGTTCTAATTAATGAGATGAGATTAGAAGTGTGGGCTGTAGGCAACCTCGTGGAAAAGGCACAAATCTCGTTATGTCCTTTGCAGGAAGACAAACAGTAAATCCGTATTCCAACTGTGAAGCATGGGAGAGGGAGCATTATGATTTAGGACTGGTCTGCTGGATCAGACAGCTTGCAATCACTGAAAGAACTATGAATTAGAATCGCATCACTAAACATTATAGGAGAATATTGGGGTTGTGGTCTGTCTCCTGTAGATTAAAAGAAGTTGGATGACTCACCAAAAATCCTAAAGCACATGTTCAACTAAGGCTGACCATACGCTAGAAGACTTCTGAAAAATCTGACTTCCTCTCACATCTAAAGAGCTTTAGTCATGATATTACATTTAAAAACACTATTTCAAGGTCCCTTTTGTCGTTGAGCAAGAGATGTTCCTGAACTTGCTTTGGTGCTAGAGAGCTCACCCATCGATTGTAGACAACATTCATATCACTCTTTGCATGTGCCAAGGCGTACGACTTACAATAATATTAGTTGATTTTATCTGAACATCAAGACTAGAGAACGACTGACTTAAGACAGTTATCCTAACCACCTTACACCTAACGATTGAAATGGCATGAGCACATTGTACAGCGGTGCTTGAAAGTTCGTGAACCATTTAGAATTTTCTATATTTCTGCACAAATATGACCTAAAACATCATCAGATTTTCACACAAGTCCTAAAAGTAGATAAAGAGAACCCAGTTAAACAAATGAGACAATATTATACTTGGTCATTTATTTATTGAGGAAAATGATCCAATATTACATATTAGTGAGTGGCAAATGTGAACCTTTGCTGTCAGTATCTGGTGTGACCCCCCTGTGCAGCAATAACTGCGACTAAACGTTTCCTGTAACTGTTGATCAGTCCTGCACACCGGCTTGGAGAAATTTTAGCCCATTCCTCTGTACAGAACAGCTTCAACTCTGGGATGTTGGTGGGTTTCCTCACATTAACTGCTCGCTTCAGGTCCTTCCACAACATTTCCATTGGATGGAAAGCATGAACTTTATTCTTCTTTAACCATTCTTTGGTGGAACGACTTGTGTGCTTAGGGTCGTTGTTTTGCTGCATGACCCACCTTCTCTTGAGATTCAGTTTATGGACAGCTGTCCTGACATCTTCCTTTAGAATTCTCTGATATAATTCGGAATTCATTGTTCCATCAATGATGGCAAGCCGTCCTGGCCAGATGCAGCAAAACAGGCCCAAACCATGGGAACCATGTTTCACAGATGGGATAAGTTTCTTATGCTGGAATGCAGTGGCTTTCCTTCTCCCAACAAACATAACGCTTTTCTTTTAAACCAAAAAGTTCTATTTTGGTTCAATCCGTCCACAAAACATCTTTCCGTAACCTTCTGTTTATTCGTTTTGGAGAGCAGTGACTTTCTCCTGCAACCCTGCCATACACACCATTGTTGTTCACGATGTTCTTCTGAGGTGGACCTTAGCCAATGTGAGAGAGGCCCTTCAGTTGCTTAGAAGTTACCCTGGGGTCCTTTGTGACTCGCCAACTATGCACACTGCTCTTGAGGATCTTTGTTGGTCGACCACTCCTGGGGAGGGTAACAATGGTCTTGAATTTTCTCCATTTGTACACAATCTGTCTGACTGTGGATTGGTGGAGTCCAAACTCTTCAGAGATGGTTTTGTAACCTTTTCCAGCCTGATGAGCATCAACAACTCTTTTTCTGAGGTCCTCATGAATCTCCTTTGTTTGTACACTTCCACAAACGTGTTGTGAAGAGCAGACTTTGATAGATCCCTGTTCTTTAAATAAAACAGGGTGCCCACTCACACCTGATTGTCATCCCATTGACTGAAAACACCTGACTCTAATTTCACCTTCAAATTAACTGCTAATAATTGAGGTTCACATACTTTTGCCACTCACTAATATGTAATATTGGATCATTTTCCTCAATAAATAAATGACCAAGTATAATTTTTTTATTCTCCTTTGTTTCACTGGATTCTCTTTATCTACTTTTAGGACTTGTGTGAAAATCTAATGATGTTTTAGGTCATATTTATTCAGAAATATAGAAAATTCTAACGGGTTCACAAAACTTTCAAGCACCGCTGTAAGACCAGCATAAGGATTTCAGTAATGATAGTTTAAACAAATAATGGTTTAAACAGAAGGCAACCATGCTTTGGCCAGAGGCCAGATCCATCATTTAATGGTGAGACCTGAAGAAGGCTGTTCTTGCAAGAAATAGTCTAGCATCCCTCCTCACCATGGTGCAAGTCTGATCTGCAGCTAAGAAACACTGCTGCTATGAATGATTCTAGCAGTTATTAAATACAAGGATCCACAATGCTCCAGCCTAGACTGTGAATGATTAATCATTGTGTTCAATAAAGACCTGAAAAATATCATTCTGTGTTATTAGTTTTGGCAGTATGAGTTTATCTGTCATTATGACTTGGATAAAGATCAAACCGCAGTTTATTAAGAAACTAAAGTAGAAATCCATGTAAAAACTTCTGCAGCTGCAGGAATCAATATTCATATGTCTATTCGATTAGAAGAAGAGCAATTCTGGGGCAAATCTCAAACTACTGAAGGCTGGCTGGATTGGATGTGAGGCACAATCTGTTCAATCATTTTATTCTTGTCTTATCACTTCTCCCTCTCTCACACCTCCTTCCCCCCTCGCTCCCCTCATCCCTCTCCTGTGTGATCATTAGTTGAGAATATCCTGGCCTTTACAGCTGATTGATTTCCAGGAAGTCTTAGCCCCAACACCAAAGGTCATGTGTTGCACTAAATGATTAGAAGCTGCTTAATGAGTGTGTGTGTGGGGGTGTGTGTGTGTGTGTGTGTGTGTGTGTGTGTGTGTGTGTGACATGTAGTGCGCTTAATAGATAATCAGCAAGTCTGGTAACGAGTGGATGGACTTCAGAGAGAAAGTAGATGTCGAACCTAGAAATGAAAAAAATATATATATTGTAAAACCCATATTTATTTAGGTATATAGTTATTGTTATACTTCAGTCTTTTTTTTTAATTCATTGGTTTGATTCGGTCATGGTGATTTCAGTTATACACAATATTTTCAATGCTAGTCATTTTTTAATGGCATCAATCGCATTTCTCTGCTTTACCCCCTGAACGTCTTGGGGTTAAAGCCTGCATCATGATTCCCTACATTACACACATTAACACACTCAATTGCAGGGAACATGTAATGTGCAAAAGTCTGAGGCCACCATTAGATTTGTTGGTTTAGTTGTTGTTAATGGTATAATGACCATATATAGCATATTGTCAATGATTGGACCCAAAAAAAGTCAAACTTGGATTGGTCTTCACTCCAAGCTTTAGCATATCTTAGCCTTAGTGGTTTCTTGGTTGTTACCCTTCCAAAAAGACCATTCCTAATCAAGCTTCAGGGTCATCTTGGAATCCCGATGAAGCTGCCAGATGCTGCTATTGTTCAAGTGTAAGGGGAGCTCACACTAAATATGTGTTAGTGTACCCTATAGAAGCAGTTTTTTTCTAAATAAAAAAATAAATAATTTTTAAAAGTCAGTTTTGCAGTATTTTTAGTACTGTTACATTCTAATAAAGACACTGATAAATAATTAGATATTGTCAATATATCATTGCTAAAACAAATGAGGCAAATCAATAGTCTCCATTAAAAAGGTGTGACTCTAGTAATCGCTGTTGTGTGTGTGTGTGTGTGTGTGTGTGTGTGTGTGTGTGTGTGTGTGTGTGTGGTCTGAACGCATTTTCTTGGCAGCCCTCCACCTGAGAAGTCACAATAAACTGTTATGAGGTAGCAAACAAGATAAGACATAATGAGCATAATGTTATTTTATTATTAAACAGCAATAAATGCAATCTGATGCAGCTTATTTTATTCACTTGTATGGCTGTGTAGAGCTGTATTAATCTGAAAACTATTTCTTTAGGGTCATGCACACAACGATGAGCCAAAGCATTAAAAGCTCATACTTATGGAATACATATGGCAGCATGGTGGCTCAGTGGGTAGCGCTGTTGTCTCACAGCGAAACAATCCTGTGTTCAATCCCCAGGTGGAGTGGTCTGGGTCAGCATGTCCTCCCCTTGTCTGTGTGGGTTTACTCTGGGTACTCCGGTTTCCTTCCACAGTTCAAAAACATACGTGTTAGGTTAATTGGTGTCTCTAAAGTACCCCTAGTGTATGAGTGTGTGTATGTGTGTGTGAGAAAAGTGATTGAATGAAATGTTAAGCTTTTGAGAGATATTACACCGTAAGTGAACAGGTTGGTTCTCATAGTTGACATGTTGAATGTGGGGAGAGGGAGAAATGTTCAGGAGTAAGTTTACTGAACACAACATGAACGTCATTGCACAGTGGATAAATAAATCATTATGGCCAGATGGACTTGTGAAGCAGAGAGAAAACTCCTAAACCCACAAGAAATTATGGGGCTGGTGAGATGTGGGATGACCAGTGGTTCTTGAAAGTTTTTGAAACTTCTGCGCATTTAAAATATGACCTAAAAAATCATCAGATTTTCACACAAGTCCTAAAAAAAGTAGATAAAAAGAACCCAGTTAAACAAATGAGAACAAAAAAAATATTATACTTGGTCATTTTTTATTGATGATACATATTAGTGGAGTTGCAAGAGTATGTGAATGTTTTGCTTTTAGTGTCTGGGGTGACAAACCCACCCCCCCCCACCCCCCTTTGGACCTGGCCATTTCAAAAACATTAACCTTATTCTTCTTACTTTAACCATTCTTTGGAACTAGAACGACTTGTTGTGCTTAGGGTCGTTGTCTTGCTGCATGAACCCACATTCTCTTGAGATTCAGTTCATGGACAGATCTCCCTGACATTTTCCTTTAGAATTTTCTGATATATAATTCAGAATTCATTGTTCCATCCTGCCCCAGATGCAGCAAAAACAGGCCCAAAAAACCATGATACTACCACCACCATGTTCACAGAAGATGGGATAAGGTTTTTATGCTGGAATGCAGGGTTTTCCTTTCTCCAAACATAACGCTTTTCTTTTAAACCAAAAAGTTCTATTTTGGTCTCATTCGTCCACAAAACATTCTTCCAGTAACCTTCTGGCTTGTCCACGTGATCTTTAGCAAACTGCAGACGAGCAGCAATGTTTTTTTTGGAGAGCAGTGGCTTTCTTCTTACAACCTTGTCATGCACACTATTGTTGTTCAGTGTTCTTCTGATAGTGGACTCATGAACATTAACATTAGCCATTGTTAGAGAGGCCTTCAGTTGTTTAGAAGTTACCCTGGGGTCCTTTGTGACCTCGCCAACTATTACACGCCTTGCTCTTGGAGGGATCTTTGTTGGAAGACCAAGTATAATATTTTTGTCTCATTTGTTTAACTGGGTTCTCTTTATCTACTTGTAGGACTTGTGTGAAAATCTGATGATGTTTTAGGTCATATTTATGCAGAAATATAGAAAATTGTAAAGGGTTCACAAACTTTCAAGCACCACTGTACTGACATTGGACTGAGAACAGACAAACTATGAACTGGCAACATTGTGTTGGTGGCATATTTTGGTGAGCCCATGCAAACTGAGGTCTCAGTTGCCTGTTCTTGGTTAATAGGAGTGGCACCCAGTGTAGTCTTCTGCTGATGTAGCCCATCTGCTTCAAGGTTTGGTGTGATGTGTGTTTAGATATGCTGTTCTGCATACCTTAGTTGTAACAAGTGGTTGTCTGAGTTACAGTTGGTTTTCTATCAGCTTGAACCAGTCTGTTCATTATCTTCTGACCTCTCACATCAAGAAGGCATTTTTGCTCAGAGAACTGTCATTCTTCTTTGGACTATTCTCACTTGCTGTACTTGAATCACCTTTCATCTTCATTCTGATGCTCGGTTTGAACTTCAGCAGGTCATTTTGACCATGTCTGTTTACCTAAATTTATTGAGTTGCTGTCATGTGATTGGCTGATTAGATATTTGAGGAGCAGTTGAACAGGTCTACCTAAGAAAGTGGTCGGTGAGTGCGTTATTGGAAAATGGACCCTGAGTACTGCATGTAAATGTATTTGATCAGCAAGTGCACTGGTATTATGGATGGTTTTGCTGCTGTTTATGGAACAGGTTTCTCTTTCTTTCTCAGGGAGCGTCCTCCAGTCTGGTGGTGAAGTTTGCAGATACTGATAAGGAAAGGACCATCCGCCGCATGCAACAGATGGTCGGCCAGTTTGGCATCTTCAACCCTGCTGTGGCTTTGCCTTTCAGCACGTACAGCAGCACCTACAGTACCTACACACATGCTGTGAGTGTGCACACACACACACACACACACTTGTACAAGCTTACACCCACATACCCACATATGTAACCACAGCTTATAGTGAAACTATAAATTTTTCAAGACAGTGCCACACGCTACACATTACAGTACCAGTGGAGAATTCTGAAATGGAAACTGTGACCATGACAACTCCATACTGTTGCACCTTAAGGTGTGTTTGCAGGAAGAAAGGGACAAAATAACACCTGAGACACTTGATCGCTTGGTATCGTCAGTGCCAAAATGTCTTTTAATTGTTGAGAGAAGGAATGGCAGTATTACAGTAGTAAAGCCTTACTGTCCCAACTTTTTTTGGAATGTGTTGCAGGCCTGCAATGCAGGAAAGCAGTACTGTAATAATTCTTGTTCAGGTCCTCTCCTCTGCACATACTGAGTCCAGGGTCAAAATCCATCCACACAAACTGATGTAGTTGCACATGACAATGTCCAGTGGCCTTTTTGTCATCTTTTTTGTATGAAGACATTGAATAATACATTAACATCATTTTAAATCACTACTCATACTCAGGGAGGTACTCAGAGTTCACATTTCATTTTAAGACAGACGCTCCCTTTGGAACAGTTGTTGTCCAGAAAGTGTACCACAAATGTGCATTTTATGGTTATTAATTTTTGGGGGATGGATTTTGATTCATTACATCATAATTTCTTTAATATTTTTACAAACTCTTTTCTTACTTCTTTTTCTCAGAGATACATTTACTGATACCTTTCAGTCAAGTAAGTTTTTTTATGTGCTGGATATTTTTGATTGGCATTGTTTCTAACCATGATTTGCATAGAGCTGCATTTCCTGAACAAACTACAACAGGGCTTGAAATGTGGCAAACAGAAACACTGGCAAAGGCAGGTTTGTGTCTGTATACTTTTGGCCACGTGTGGGATTGTGTAACAATACTTTTGGCAGCGTGTGGGGGCGTGTCCCAATACTTTTGGCCATGTGTGGCTCGGTGTCCCAATACTTTTGGTTGCATGCGAGTGGGTGTCCCAATACTTATGACCGCATGCAGGTAGGTGTCCCAATACTTTTGTCCGTATGCGAGTGGGTGTCCCAATACCTTTGGCAGCATGTGTGGGCGTGTCCCAATACTTTTGGCCATGTGTGGCTGGGTTTCCCAATACTTTTGATCGCATGCGAGTGGGTGTCCCAATACTTTTGATGGCATGCGGGTGGGTGTACCAATACTTTTGGCCGTATGTGGGTGCTTGTCCCAATACTTTTGGTCACATGCGGATACGTTTTCCAGTACTTTTGACCGCATGTGGGTCCATGTCCAAAAACCTTTGGCCGCGTACAGGTGCGTGTCCTAGTACTTTTGGCCACGTGTGTGTGGATGTCCTAATACTTTTGCACCTCAGCATAACCACAAGATACAACAGAGCTTAATCTAAAATGACTCACTATTCCCATTGTAGTACACAATATGCAGCTTGAAATTGAATGTACGCACTTTATGCTCTATATATTAATTAAGAAGCCATCTTACTGTAGCCTAAACATAAGGCTACTTAAATATTTTTGAATGACAAAATGAGTCTCTTTCGAGTGTCTTTTTAACTTTGAGTGGTTGAAAAGTCCAAATTAAAAAGACAGCCAAAAGCTATTGGAAGCCGCACTTCAGCTTGGCTCCATTTTGGCTGTCTAGTGCATGGTAGAGAAAGTACTCTAAAAGCCAGGAGTACGTGAGAAAAACATGAAATAAAATGATTGCATTTCATCCCAAAGAGAATGACACATGAACCCAGACGAAATATGTTGTAGTTAGACGTAGCACAAACATTAATCATAAAAATCATCCTAAAAGGCAGTGCCAATACGCCTCCCCTGCCTTCATAGTGCACTAAAAAACCCCTGAAATATTCATGAACTACTTATCACGCGCAGACACGCGTGAAAACACTGAAAGTGCATGAACATAATTGATCTTGGTCGAGTTTCGAGTATACTGTATTTATGATTGGCTTAATGTATTCAAAAAGGCTGGATTTCTGAAGATATTTATAAGTTGCTTATTAAACGATAACAGGATTAGATATAGATATACTTTTTGATAAAGCAGACTATGCATGCCTTCCTTTACAGAGGAGAAGAAGAAGCCAGTGAGTGCTGAGAAGAGCGGATTAAACGCAACATTAAAATGGGGTTTTTATGCTAAGAAGATCCGTTCTAATCTCATGCATGTAGACTTCCAAAGGATCTATACTGCACTTCAAATGGATCTGCATGACCTATATATAGACTATACCCTGCAGGCACACAGCCTTAATTACTCTGTGTGTGTGTGTGTGTGTGTGTGTGTGTGTGTGTGTGTGTGTGTGTGTGTGTGTTTAATCCTTATCTGTATTTTAGTGAAGATGCACATTTGCAGAGCTGTTTATTTGGTTTGTGTAATGATAAATTGTATTGGTAGAAGTTAAATGGCAGCTGGCCACTGTAATGTGTTTTACAAAATACACAAAGCTCACTTTCAACCCAAAGTCTTCCAATAGAATTTCTTGAATAATACATTTAAAACTTCTACCAAAAAATAGAAAAATGTAATTAGTTTGTAATTTCATAATTAAATATAAATAAATAATATTATATTTCATCAGGGATTTTGGAAAATACAGCATTAAATTATATATAGCTAAAATGAAATATTGACTATAATCTTAGTCAAATTAAATGTGAAAAGATAATAGTGATAATAATAATAATAATAATAATAATAATAATAATAATACATTTATTTTAATAATGAATTTAGCAGACGCCATTATCCAGAGCGACTTACAATTGATTCAATCTTACAACTCAAGCAATTGTGGGTTAAGGGTCTTGCTCAAGGACCCAACAGTGGCAGCTTGGCAGATGAGGGATTTGAACCCTGGACCTTCTGGTCCATAGTCAAGTACCTTAACCACTAGGCTACCACAGTCCTAATAATAATAATTCCAGATTTTGTGGACATGATAAAGCAAAGCGAGCAGACGAAAATGCAAACTTGAAGTCTTAACGTCAGATGATTCAAAATAAAATGTGTTCATTGATTGGATACTGAATGAGAAGAGCAGTAACTTGCTTTTCCCTGTTAACCAATCTGAGTGCAGTTTTTATTTAGGCATTTAGAGAAAGGACTGATTTATTCAGTTTGAATGCTTTGTTTATATTCAGTAATGATGGAAAACAAAAGACTTACATACATCTAATTCATGTCTGAATGACAGATATCTAGTGTGAGTGAACCCTTGTGACACCTGCTGACAATAAGGAGAATCACAGTCTTGAAAGGCAAAAGAAAAGAAAAAAAGACATGGTATTGTGCTATTTGTTGTTTTTGTTATTGGCAAGTGAATCAAGTTTTAGAAAGGATACAGCGATATGAATTACTGTATTGTACAGTAGAGTACTCTAGTAAATGTTTTCATATTGTGTTTTTATATATATATATATATATATATATATATATATATATATATATATATATATATATATATATATATATTGTTTAAAATAAAACACTATGTGCACTATGTCCATTTCAGTCAGCGACGTGTTTCACAGAACATAATGTGGACATTAAAAGGCACATAGCTGTATCCCTAATCCTTTTGCAAAAACTCTTGAATATGTTCTCTCTCATTGAATGGAGGAATAACTGCAATCTGACCACACCAGAATGCAATTGGAACCAAAAGTTTTCACTTGTCACTTGTCTCAAGCCTCTATGGGGAAAGTGAGTTTCTAGCAAGTCCGAGAAGAGTCTCACTTTTTTAGCATGCTAGTCGAGTATCGAGTCTCTTAGTCACTCTCTTAGTACCTAACGTGTGATATGGAAAATTGGTTGGGATTTCACAGGTATTACTTGGTTACTAGCACAGCTGAGTAATCACAAATCAGCATAGATATCTTTTCTACAACATCAAGGTAGTTGCTCGGGAGACACCATGGTTTGGCTGTGTTTGATTGAGGGAAGAACATTTGGGGGATCATTCTTCATCACTGCAGTAGGAACCCCTACCAAGTCCTGCAATATCCTCTCCAGGGTTAGACGCTGGAGCCCTTGTGACCCTGACTAGGAATAAATGGGGTGAAAAAGAGTGGAAAAAAATTAAGGTACAGGAAGAGGCTGGGTGTCTATGTAGAGAACGTCCATACTAAGTAGAAATGGTTGAGTTAGCCTCCCTGGTGCTAAAGCCCTTCTCGTCTTGCATTAGTCCTCATTAACACTGAGGGGGTTATTTTAGTGCTTATGAAGGTTTTGTGCTAATAAATGACCTCCTGATTCATTTCACTTTCATTTCAACGTGATGTCCTTGCCGTCCACCATATCATTCTTGTCCATGACGTCATGTTGTCTTTTGAAGTTGAGCAAAGCTCTCCCACAGCCACAGTACTACCACCTCTGAATGATAAAAATCAATAACGAAAGCTTTGGACTGCTAATAGGATGATATATGCAACACTTTCAGTTATAAGGAACGTGGGATTTCAAAATGGTCACGTATTCTTGAAGTGCTACTCAGATTCCAGCCACTTTATCAATACAGGAGTTCGTTATTATTCATAACTGTAAATGAACTGAACAAACACACCCACAAATGGATGGAGCTCCAGGAGCGGTATGTAAAAGAAATCACTCTGTACACGTGCACCCATTACGAAAACCACACACATTCTGAGATAATGGAAGACCCAGCTCCCAAAAAATATCACGTCCAACATGTTTTCACCATCATACGTCACACACGTTAAGCCAGGACTGCTTGCAGTTGCATCTTTATCGACCGTTCTGCTTCCATCACTATAACAGTCAACACAGCAGTCCTTGAAAATGATGGAATGTTTTCTAACTGTTGTTTATCTTGGCCCTTTGCCATTTTGCCATTAGTAACTAATCATCACTACAATCCATGGCAATAAAGTGTACAGTATGCAGCTTTAATACACACTCATTAAGTACACCTATCACCGAGCTGCCTTGTTGCCTCCTGAATTACCATGTTCAGTAATCAAAGGTCTTGCAGCCTCATCATGTTTTGTTATAAACTACTCTCTGGTCAGACCTTGTTTAGCTGACAAGATGTGTAATTCCAGAATTTTGAAAATGTGTTTAGGTCCACTAAAACCATTAGTGCTTAATAAACAAGTAGAAACACTTTGAATTAAATCATGTTGCTAACTGAAAGCCAGAGTCTGAGATCTGAGCACTGGGCTAATCTGTTCATTTAGCTTTACTCTCTAGCAGCAATCTGAGTGTTCCAATAGGCTGGTTTTGTTAATGCTCTGAAATCCCAAGAAACTGAATCTATTTGATATCTAGATTTCAAACCTCTTTTTTGATATGTTACAGTGGAATGGAATGTAAACGTATCGAACCCTTAGGTATCTAGTGCCCATATGTTTTATTGGTGAAAAACTTGGGTGCAATCTAACATCATTACATTCTCTATGTACAGTTCTAAACCTCGTTATCTCCCTCCTCGTTATCTTGCCAACCTAAATCTCTCGTCCACCTGGGATGGCAGGACGGATTTCCCTGCTGTACCACTTTAGCTCGAAAAGCCACCTTACCTCGGCTTTCGCCCTCTCATCGCCATGGCTTTTGCCATTCTTGACTGTGATTAAATGTCTTGCCTGCAATGAAAATTCTACCCCGTTAAGCTGTCAAGTTTTTAAGCTGCCAACCAGTCGCTTTTCAAGCTGCCGACCGGTCGCTAGGGGTTGCACGACTAGTCATTATTACTAGTCAACCAGCCATTAAAAAACTAGTCGACTAGTCATGGTTTCCATAGCTAAAGCAAAAAGAAACTCAGGAGGTCCCTATTTATAGTTTTTTTATTTTTTTTATTTACGCAGTTAAATGCTGATGGACAATGGGAAAGAATGTGTCAAATTGTATTTGAAATAACAGACACGGTCTCAGTGTTCCCTTACCTGATGTTTTACAAATGAAGCACAGCAGTGGAGATTACTGTAGAACTGGACTTATCTTTTCTGAAGTACCAAAGTTTGATTAGCACAGTGTTTTGAAGAAGAGCTGCTTTCTTTACTGTCTTCCTGCATCCTTGGTATTGTTTTTTTTTTCTCCTTTTGACTAGTCAACCTGAGCTTCCCATTGTGACTACTGGATGTTCTAGTCGACTAGTCTATGCCAGTGTTTCCCATCAGCTGTGCATTGTAAGATTATCCAATTTCACCTGATTGGTAATGACAGGCAGAACAATTACATTCTGTTCCGCTAGAGGGCAGTAAGATATCAGCTTTATGTTCAACTAAACAGGCCCAGGTTTCACACAGTATGTAAATTGAGCAAATTGAGATTAGATTTTCATTATATTTAAATTAATATACTTTTTGTGACATTTTTGTTTGGTGGTGTGCCTTGTGATTGATCTAATATGAAATATGTGCCGTGGCTCGAAAAGGCTAGTGAACACTGCTCTATGAAACCGCTAGCAGTTGCAAGGTGTCAGTTTAATCCTACTGACAGGTGCGTTTACACAGATTGCCCCATACAGCAATACCAAGCTGTGTTACTGGCCACACCCCCTTCTCGCCTCCCCGTTCGTTAAATACGCTTTTGGGCAAAAGATGCGATGAAATGAATAGAAAGTGTACATGTTTACGTACATTGTAAATGTGCTTCAATGATCCTGTAGGGCCTCTCGGTAAAAAACATTATGTTAGCATCAGGTATGAATGTCGCTGCCTTTGTCTAGTTTTTTGTAACCTCGTTAAGACGCCAATCTCACCTCTCGCAAAAATAGCCATGAAACAGGGGTAAGTGAGATAACGAGGTTAGACTGTAATTGTACAGTTAATTTTAATTGTATAAGTGTTATTGTATTCATTAATGAGCCATGAAATGCAATTTTTCTTTCTTGTAGCAGATTGGAGTTTTATTTATTGAAATATCATCTGAGGTCTGTATTACGCACGATTGTTGTATCACTTATGAGGCGACCAATCAGAACATGTAGGGGGTGTGGTTATAATAATTTTGAAAGCAGTGAAAGAAAGAAAGCAGCAACATGTGAGCTTGCCATTACAGCTGCACTTACCTCTTTCTTAAGCAGTTTCCTCATACATCTGAGGGATACCTGAGCTGATTGCTTTCAAAACAATGCGCATTTTCCTCCACAATCAAAGTTATTACAACCACACCCCCTATATGATCTTATTGGTCACCTCGCAGAACCAATTATGTGTAATACTGCCCTTATTTTAGTAAATAAAACCCTAACAAGCTTTCTGGTAACATTTGACTTGCATGCAAAGACTGAATGGAAGGGGACCTCACACTCCTTATATACTGAAACTGCTGTATGTGCCATTATGTCTGTGTATGAGTTTCAGTATAATCAATATAGCGACCACCTCAGAACTCGTCGAATTTGGTTTTTAACGCATTTTGTGTAGAAAAATGTGTTCTCGTCTTTTGCTTGGTACTCGGTGCACTTGTATTAACTCCTATGAGTCAAGTCAATAGACTCGGATCACCATTCAGTCCACCATGATTCAGGGATTCATATTAACAATAGCTCTCTTTGAGTGTAGATCTCTGCAGTGTTTCTTATCTTATTATTATTGTACTACAGTACTATATTCTTAATGCAGAAAAATCCCCCTTATTTTTTAAAAAGGTTAGGGATAACAGCCAACCAAAAGGGAAACGGTGAAAAATGCTGCGTAGTATGATATTCTAACACTTTTGCTTTGCAGTGTTTTGCTTGTCACTTTCAATTCATTACTCAGTAAATTACATGAGAGTTTTCAACACTTAAAATAAACTTTGTATTAATGATTTTGGCCAACTGTAGGTTAATGTAAGTTTTTTTGTACATTACCTTACTTATCATTGCTGGACTGCACAGTGGGTAGCACCGCTGTCTCACAGCAAGAAGGTCCTGGGTTCAATCCCAAGATGGAGCGTCCTGGGTCCTGGGTCCTGGGTCCTGGGTCCTGGGTCCTTTCTGTGTGGAGTCTGCATATCTTGCCCGTCTTCGTGTGGGTTTAGTCTGGGTACTCTGGGTTCCTTCCATAGTCCAAAGACATGCGCATAAGGTTAATTGAGTATGCTAAATTGGCATTGACTCGATGTATAAATATGACTAGTCTTGATGTAACGTTGTGTGTGTTGCTGAAATGGCCACTGATGCTGATAGCGACATTAAATAAATCAAATAAACAATCAATAAACTTATCATAGTGTCCTTTCCATATCTCCGCTATGATACAGTGTAGACCACTCTATCAAACAATCGTTAAACTCCTCAGTTCATGATACGTTTAACTTATGATGGATTTGTCGGAACATATCCCCTTCATAAATCAGATAGCACCTGTACAATACAACTCCATTAATGCATATAATGCCTTATACAGTGTGCATTTTCTGGGGGTCTAGAACAGATTAGTTCAATTTCCATTATTCCTTATGGGAAAAAATTGTTTTCAGTATTTGACGTGACTTCTGAAACGAATTACCGGCGAGAACCAAGGTACCACTGTACTAAAATTGCACCTGTAATATAGCCACCTCTCTCAGTGTGCCCGCTGCCTCCCAGTGTCAGAATGAAAAAATGCAGCAATGTTTTAGCACTCATGAAACGTATATACTGCTCTTCTGTTTATTCTGTAATGTGACTATAAATCCAGCATCACTCTGATATTGAGCTCCACTGTAACAAGCACAGTTAATCTGGGAGCACTGCTAGAGCTTGAGATTGCAGAGCAGTAAGATGGACAGGAACAGCAAGAGCCGAAAATAACCTGTGATTTAATGTAGAAAATACATAAATACGTTTAAAAAAAGGCAACTTTAACTGTATTAAGCATGTCCATAAGCATTACTGTGTTTGCAAAATATGGAGCAGTTCAGCATTGAGTATTCTAACAGTATCAGACTCTTTACAATACATTAAGAATTTTGCAAGTGTTATCGTTTCAAGTGCATTAAGTGTTTGTATAAAAAGCTTTTTGACTTTAATGTGGTGCAGCCAGTAGTGTTGGTGCCACAAAGCTTCAGGGACTTGAGTTCAATACCGTACTCTTCTCCAGTTACTGTCTGCGTTAAGTTCAGCCATTGTCTGTGTGTATATATTACCACCCCCACAAACATGCCAGTAGGTGGAAAACATGCCCTGTGGTAGACTGGTGAGGGTGTATCTATGCCCAGTGTGTCTGACCAGGATAAAGCACCTACTGAAAATAGATTTGACTATTATTATATACAGTGCATTCGGAAAGTCTTCTTTCTCTTTTTTCACAGTTTGTTATGTTGAGGCAGAGGAACCAGACCGAAGCCTCTCCTCAGTAAAAAGACTCATGAAAGCCCACCTGGAGTTTGCAAAAAAAAGCAAACTCTGAGGCTGTGAGAAACAATATTCTCTGATCTGATGAAAAGAAGATTGAACACTCTGCCATAAAGCCCAGAGTGGTGGAGTGCTGCAGTGATGGTTGACCTTCTCCCATCTGCTCACAGGTTCTTTGGAGCTCAGCCAGAGTGACCATTGGGTTCTTGGTCACCTCTCTTACCAAGGCCCTCCTCCCTCCGATAAGTTTGGTGGGGTGACCAGCGTCCTGGTTGTTTCAAACTTATTCCATTTATTAATTATGGAGGCCATTGTGCTCTTGGGAACTTTCAGTGCAGCAAACAATTTTGTAGCCTGCTACAGCTACAGCTACAGCTGTCTCTGAGGTCTACAGGCAGTTCTCTCCTCCCCATGGCTTGGTTTTTTTGCTCTGATATGCATAGTTAGCTGTGAGACCTTTCAGAGTATGTCTAATCAACTGAATTTACCACAGGTGGACTCCAATCAAGTGTTAAAACATCTTAAATATGATCAAGAGAAATGGGAGGAGCTCAAATTAAAGTGTCATAGCAAAGGATATATACTTTACATAATCCATGAGAAATGATAGTTTTTCCTTTTTAATAAATTTGCAAAAAATTCTAAAATTCTGTTTTCACTTTCTCATTATGGGATATTGGGTGCAGAAAGATGGGGAAAACTTGATTTTGTTTTTATTTTAGCACAAGGCCTCAACATAAAACGTGAAAAGGTGTAAGGGTCTGAAGACTTACCAAATGCATTGCAATTCAAAGTATCTGTCTTTCCAGTACACAAAACACTTGGTGGTGGTATGGTTTTCTTTATTTTCATTTGGAAAAGATGGCATCCCTAGTGAGTAACCAAGTCACTGGTACTAAAACTATGACTATAGCGATGATTTACTCTATAGTGGTTTGGGGTTGTCCTGGTATATTAGGATAGTGACAGCCAACCAAAAAGTAAACTCTTCAAAAACAACCATAACATCATATTCTGTAGAGCAAACACACATTCTTGTATTACTATTTTTCTATACCCATTGACTTGTATTTTATTGTAAATGATCACATGTAAATGCATCCAACCCTAGCATTGGTATCAGTACGCATAAAAGAAAACCATCTTAATCTACCATCAGCGTTGTCAGTATTGCGGTACTAAATGTTCTCAAAATTGAAATTTTGTGACCGCAGTAATGCACATGACTACTTACCGATGCTTGTGTGTGCTATCAGTGTTTAAGCCCCTCTCTGACGTCTAATCATGGACCAACAGACGGAAAGCCCCCAGGTATTCCACAATCCACCTGCTCTCTGACCCGCATCAAAGTAAACACTGAGGACCCCGACCTAGTCTTTCCACAAATCCACACCTAGCACACGCACAACTCACAACCAAAACCAAATGATCGCACCTCTATGCTAAAACAGGAACAGGTCTCACTGCCTTCCACAGTATAATTCTGCTTTAAGGCTTTGGGAGAATTCACAGTGAGAATATCACACCTCCAGCAGTTTGTGGTGTTAAAGAGTTTGGGTGGTGTTATTCAAAAGCTTTCAATTTTAAACTATGTGTATTTCACACCTTGATTTAATGGCTATTAATCCATATAGGTTGTGTTATCATAATGGTCTGCATTACCTCTGAGAATCTGTCACACATTAAGAATTGTATTGTGTTAAAGTGTACAGACGGTGTTGTTCCTAAATCCTGCATTTTCAACTGAGAAGCTTTCACACATTGAGTTGTTCTCCGCCTGGGAGCTCATTGCTTCTATGGTGTCTGTGTAGGATGTGTTGGGTTTAAAGTTCTTGCCAGTGGCATTAGGATAACAATTAAGAGAATGGAGAAAGAAAGTCATGCATGCGTGAAATAGGGATTGGCAGGAAAAGTGTACCAAAAGTTCATACCGGTAGTATTAAGTGATGAGAAGATTTACGAACAAAGCTGTTTAGCGTTCAGCATGCAAACTGCTTCCAAATGAGCAAGAGTACATGCAGAGTGGATAAACATAGCTTATAGATGATTCAGTCACTCTAAGCACCTTTGCTTTATCTAATAATCCAACATTAATTCTCAAACATTAGATGGTGACTCTGTTAGAGTAACATTTTAGATGAATTCCAATAAAGTAGACTTGAATTGCATAAGTACACAGTGGAGAGCTCACAATGGTGGTGCCTTGGAGAGGAATCATTGGCAATTTCCTAGGATAGCCGTTGGTGAATATTGGTTGATGCTTGCCACTCCCGCCCACATTGTTTAGCAGTTTAATTTGCAAGATTAATAATCAAAACTCTCGAACAATGCAGCTAGCTACATGCAATCAAGTGCTGAACCCCATATAAAGTAAACCATAAAATAAATAAGAGCGTTTTCAACTTTTTTGTATGCAAGATTGTATGATCTAGCCGTGGAGGTACATTAGCATTAACCCCAATTCACTTCATGAGGTTTGCTTATTGAGTTTTAATTCCTGGGATCATAATTGTATCCAGTGAGTTTAATGACCGTGGTAGTCTAGCAATGTGGCTGTGGTGCCAATGACTGGGCTAGCCTAGAAGATCCAGAGTTCAAATCCACCCTCTGCCAAGCTACCACTGTAGCGTCCTTGAGCAACACCCTTAACTCGCAAATGCTTGGATTGTAAGAGATGTAAATGCTAAGATTGTATCAGTTGTAAGTTGCTCTGGATAAGGGCGTCTGCTAAATGCCTAGATGTAGATGTAAAGTGCTTGATATTTCCTGTGCTAGGCTGATGGCATCATGAGATAGTAGGAAACTAAACAAAGTGAGACGTGTGTCACCACGAAATCCTGTGAACTTGAATGTAAATGTATGGGCAATCACACTCCTTTGCCACATATTTGATTTTGTACCATTTAAAGATGAAGATAATAGGGTACATCTGGCCAACCAAGCCCCATCATTCATCAGTTACATCAGTGTATGCGTCATTCCATTTGACATAAAAATGAAGAGATTTCTGCCAAATACCCACAGAGTGAAAAGGTCTAACTTTCTACATTCCTCCTAAGGCATCAATAGATTAAACCAACCAGGACAGGTAAATTTCCAGTCTAGAATGTAATTACTAAATTGCTGATGGCTGGATCTTTACTAAATTAAAACTAAGCCCTTCTAAGTCTCCACAATCAGCCAGAACCAGGGTGGAGGATTAATATAACAGTTCCTTGTCCTCTTAAAGGAATACTCCAGGGTTTTTCAGCCTTATTTCGATCTACCGCCTTTATGGCAAACAGACTATTACCATGGATAAATTTTAACACATATTCATGTACTGACAAAAGAGGACAAAGGGGTTAGAATATTTGTTTGTTTGTAAGTTAACTAATAAGCTAAACAATGTGTACAAAGGGCCGCTTTATTAGAGACACCTATTTAATATCTAAGACCTCCTTTGGCGAGGGCTGCAGCAAGCCACCATGGCATAGATTTCATTAGGTGTTGAAATCTTTGTGCAGGAATTATGACCCATGTGGACAGGAGAGCTTCTTGGTGCCACTGGCACAAAGAATGGAGTTCAGATCACAAAGTCTTGTGACCTGACAGGATGCGCTAAATTCTGACCCTCCCAGCAGCAAGGTGTAACACCGATCTGGATTCAAACTAGAATCTTGCATGAGTTTTGTGTTGACATGATAGTTGGAGCACCAGGGTTGTATCTGGCTGCTATTTGCTTGACTGCACTGCATTGCCTCTTGACATCCTCCTCTGACCCCTTTCACTGAATGCCTTTTCCTCCATCACACCATTCTCGGGTATACTCTTGACTGCTTCATGAGAAAACCCCACAAGGTTGGCAGTTTTTGAAATACATGCCAAATACTGGCCCAGATGACCATGGATTGTTCAAAGTTGCTCAGGTCGCTTGATTTTCACATTTGAATGTGGATTCTGATTAAGACTGATCCACAGGAAACTAAGTTCCAATCTTCAAAGGGCAGGCGTGTCTAAGAAAGTGGCCACTCATTGAAGGTTGGTTGGTTGCACTTTCCAAAGACTATGTGGTTGCCACGCATGCTTAGACCCACATAACAACACTACACTCTGAAGCACAAATATTAAAATAGGCTCACTCAATTTCCTCTTAATTACTACCTGAATTTCTGACCACCTGTTATTCCTTAATTTGAAAAATGTCCCAAAAATATGTTATTTTCATTAAGAATCTCAATCAGGTGTTAGCTTTCATGTTTCAATTTAATCGGTGGTTAATTTCATGCGTTTGTTGGTGGCCTAAACAGCTGCCCTTACACTCCCATCATAAGTGAGTTTCAAATAAATAGTCAGTGGTGTAATGTCAAGATGATTAAACTGTAACAAATATTGTTTGTGAGATTCAAGAGTAATACTGTAGGATTATGTGGAGAACAACATTGTCAAAGTGCAACAGGACAAGATTTGCTTCTGCCTTTAGACAGACGGCAAAAGGGACTTTAGGAAAAGTAGGACGCAACTGTTCTACAGAACAGAGAAAGAAAGAGAGCTAGACTGTTAAAGAGAAAGGTGTGTGACAGGTGCCAGGTATATGGGACACAGTACATCTTGCATGCAGGGCAGGATCTCTGTCTGACATGAAGTCATCTTTGTGAATAGGCCTGACACCAGCCGACATGTCAGACAGAAAGTAGAGAGAGAGTGATGAAGGAAAAGGAGAGGATAAGCAGAACAAGTCTAGGATTCACATCTGAATCCTAAAACCCTGCAGTGTGATGCCTGAGGCATTTTCTGAAGGCTTTAATAAAGCTCTTCAGAAATCTTCTTTCAGCTCAGTGTTGCCAGTCCATTGTTCAGATTAACAGAAACACAACATAGACTGTTTACACTAATACCTCACTGGATCTGGTTCAGTACCTTAACCTATTCTCAGACTGATCCATGCTTTACCCAAATGGCATCACAATGCTTCACCATAGAACTCTCCTTTAAATATTATTTATACTTTGCTGATTTGTAGTTGGGTGGGTAGCATCGTCACCTCACAGCAAGAAGCTCCTGGGTTCAATCCCAGGGTGGAGTGGTCTGGGCCTTTTTTGTGTGGAGTCTGCATATCCTCCCCGTGGGTTTACTCCGGGTATGCTGGTTCCAGCCTGCAGTACAAAGACATGTTTGTTAGGTTAATTGGTGTTTCTAAACTGCCCTTAGTGTGTGAGTGTGTGTTTGATTGTATGTGCCTTACGATGGATTGGTGCCCTGTCTAGGGTTGTCCCTGCCTTGCACCCTGTGCCACTGGCTGGGCACTGCAACACTGTAAAGGATTAAGTAGATACAAAGTGAATGAATGAATGAATGACGATTGCCACTGTTGGGCCATTGAACAAGGCTCTTAACCCTCAACTGCTTTTCTCAATTGTAAATAAAAGCATCTGCTGGATAAAAGCATCTGCCAAATGCATAAGTAAATGGTTTGGCTCCAACTATTTATAGTATAATAGTTTCCTTAACAGGATCACCTCTGGCACCAGGACAGTTCCAATGGAAAAAAGAGGAAGCAGTGAACCTCAGGAGGACAGGGATGAAGCAATTTGAGCAGATGAGACACATCTAATCAAAAACTGATCAAAAAACAAATCATCTAATTCCTAACAAGTTGGCATACAGTATTTGTCATGTGTTAAGCCTTCACAGCACACGTTCCCTGCGCTGGTAATTGCAATCTTTTGATCTGATCAAAAGAGTGTGTTTGATGAAAGCAGGCAAACAGTGAGTGGAAGAGATGAGACTTGGCTCCAAGATTGGCTTTGAGATTGGCCTTTGGAAAGAAAGAGATGAAAGATATGATTATCAGGCGCCCTTTCAATGGATTTATGTGTGCACATACAAAAATAGGCAAACTTTCTCGCACACATTCTCACACCGTCTTATTTTATTTTCGCATGCATTTCTCATTTATTGTCTTTCACAAATGTGCACATGCAAAGACAGCACTCTAGCATCTCATTTTTAGTCTCTTTCATGGTCAAGCACACTAGCTGTGATATATCCAAGGTGGCTAGTGAAGATCATTCGACCTCACAGGTTTTGTGAAGGCAGTGCAAAGCATAAAAATAATGTAGAGGAGGACAAATTCTCCTTCTATCTATCTATTTATCTATCTATCTATCTATCTATCTGTCTGTCTATCTATCTATCTACATCTAGATAATCTGCTAGTTTGTGTTCTCTGTTCAGTAATCTAAAGCATTTAAATTTATTGATTGAAGAAATTTCTCTCTCTCTCTCTCTTTCTCTTTCTCGTTCTCATACACACACACGCACACACAAACACACACATTGGTAATTCCATTTCCCATCATAACTTCTGTAGATGGGGTGTTTGATAAAGTATAGTTTCGAATTTCATGCAGGCACAAGCGTACCCTGCTAGTATTACAACTGGCATATTGGTAATTGGGTGAGCCAATTTCTTCCCACTTGTGTTCAGTTGCTTTTTTCCCCTCCAGAAATGAACACACTAGCACTGGCACAGGTGGAGTGGCCCAGCAGGGGTTGTGACACTCAAAATCAGTCTGTGGAGTTGTATTTTCAAACCCAATTTCATCCAGAATTGTGCTGCCTGCTGAGACTCAAATTCCAAAACTGTATTTTCCTCATGTCAAGTGCAGCCATAAAGTCCCATTTCTCAGCTCGTTTTCATTTGGTGCACCACTTCTTTATATATATATATATATATATATATATATATATATATATAATGTGTAGACACCATGCAGTTGGAGCCAAAAGTCTGAGACCACTAGTGTAAATGCTTGTTTGGATCTTTGTCCAGAGGGTTAAAAGTGCAGCAGGATAAAGATCCAAAACAAACGTCAAAGCTTTGCACCAACTACTTGAAGTCCAAAGAAGATGCTGGCTGTCATGGACTTTCCTCCACAGTCACCTGGCCTAAATCCCATCAAGCATTTTTGGGGGCACTTGAAGATAACTTTGGATTGCTGTGAAATGCTGGATAACATAGATGATCAGCATCTTCGATAACTTTATTAATCCCAGAGGGAAAGCCAGATGAGGGGTGGCTCAAGTGCACACTGTCATTAGAGCAAAAGGGGGAACATACCAAATGCTAGTAGATTCTGAAATATATGGCCATTATTTTTAAGATTCAACTCCTTGCTCAAATTGTTATGCTGAATACATGATTTTGAATGAGAAACATTGTATTAAATTTGAAAAATTAGAAAATGGAAATTTCAGGCATTTTCAGTAGTGGGTTCAGATAAAAATCCCCCTCATTCATTGAGATCTGCTGAGGCCATGGTTCCACAAGACCTCTGAAGGTGTCTTGTGGTATCTGGCACCAAGACTTCAGCAGATCCTTTAAACTGAGATTTAAAAAAAATGAACAAAATAAACCCTTTGTTATGTAACTCAAACCATTCCTGAACGATTTTTGCAGTATAGCAGGGCACATTTTCCTGCTGAAAGAGGCCAGTGCCATTCAGAAATATTGTTGCCATGAAGGGATGTACTTGGACCATCAAAGTAACGTTCACATGAATGCCAGGACTCAAGATTTCCAAGCAAAACATTTCCCAGAGCATCAGATATATAGATGAATAAAACACGGGTTCATTCATCCTGCTACATTGTTATGCCCTGTGTTCACACTGGCATATGCATAAAGAACAAGAGCCATAAAAATCGATTTCTATCCATATGCTGTGAAGAAATATTAATATCTTAAGCTACAACATTACGGTTGGCTGGGCAGCACAGCAGCCCGGTGGGAAGCACTATCGCCCCACAGCGAGAAGATAATGGGTTCAATTTGGATTCAATGTGTATATGTATATATATATATATGTGTGTGTGTGTGTGTGTATATATATATATATATATATATATATATAAAAGTAAGTAATATTAATAAATATAACTAAATAGTGAACAACTATCAATATTAACAACCCTGAATATAAAAGATGGGAGTGACACATGAAAATAAACAGCAACAAACTGAAAACTAAATGACTTAATGTCATGGAGCAGGAACACTTCTTCCAGACCAATGTTCTCTCATAATCATATTGTAAATAGCTACTGTACTCTTCTAAATAGATCACATAGATAGACTTGATCTCAAATATCTTCAGTCTTGTACACTCCTGGTTTTGTTGATTTATAAAATGAAAATATGTTAGCACAACTTGGGCAGGAAAAACACTTATGTTACATATTTCTGCAAGTTTTTTTACACCATTAACAAGTTAAATGCGTTTCCGCGGTCTTACAATCCAACATATTGGTGTTTTTTTCTATCTGTTTGTTTTTTACTTTAAAACTATTACTGAATCACAGTAGGTTGGGATTTTATGATGTGGTTAGAATATTACTTTTCAATATTCCCCTGTAATTCAAGTTTGAGGAAGCTATTTAATAGCCTTTCACCAAATGCTTTTTTTCTTCCCAAGGCCAAGCATTTAGATGTCCCTAAAAAGATCCTTAATCTCTTCATCAATGTTCAAGTCAAACCTACTGTATGCCCTACTTTTTAAATGTAAGTAACCTTACAGAGTCCTTCGGTTATTATAATTAAGCAGTCTAAATTGGGCCAGAATGCCTCACCTTGGAAGAAATGAATGCCCTTCAAATAAAAACTAAACCTTCTTACCTGGAAATTAGATAATGAAAAAATGGCCTATGCACTTGCAATAATGCTGGCAAGATTAGGTACTCGCGATGGAATTATGGTATTTTAAGGTCACTGCTATCAACAAGCATATGTCTTTGTCACATAACAGCATACTGTAATAACTGTTCTATTACAGATATCCCTTGATTTGTGGTATTTGTGCCATAGGTGGGATGAATATAAAAGGATTGGTTCGGAGTCCTGTAACTCGTCATTTGAAAGGTTGTCACTCACTGTTATGTAATAGAGGCTCAAATCCTCACTAATATATCATGAACGGTTATATCTATAGCTCCATCCAAACATCCAAACCCTAAATCCCAAACACTAGCTCCTGCGCTATTGAATAAAGACCCAAAAAGTCACCGTAAGAATTCAAATTCCACTATGTGAGTGAGCATATAGTAGATAAGGATGGCATTTTGAACATTTTGTTTATATTTTTTTATTCTACCTCTGTTCTGTGCACAATTTATGTTTTTATTTTGTTAATCACAAGGTAAAATGCAAGACAAAGTATGCTGTAAGACAACACAGGACATTTATTGACTTACTAGGCACCTACCTGATCACCAAAATGTGTTCACGTGGAGAGCACACACATGCACAGTACTACATGTGAGAAACGGGGTACAGAGGCAAAGCCCCATTAAGTAGATAACAGGCAGGGAGCAATCATAAAGTCTCATATTACTGGAGTAGGAGGATTTTAAAAAGGCTTTTATTTTAAGAAATATTGAAAATAACACTCATGCAGCTGTAATATTAGCAAATCCAAACCATTTTCTGGAATGATTTGCATTTGGATTAGGGGGGTGTGATTTGTATCGTAAAAATATTGTTGTTGAAAATTACACTAGGAGACAAAATACAGACACCAGCAGTCTCAAAGGCTATGTTGTTGGAGGTGGTTTGGCTTTCAAAAGACAGATGTTCCTCAAAAGAAGGCAAGCTGAAAACAGTGTTGCAAATCAGTTGCTGCTAAAGACAGCTCTACAACTAACTTATCCAAGCTTGTCCATGACAGGTTTGAACCAGCCAAGATACCAGCATTAAAACAACCTCTGCAAACCTGAATCATTCTGCAAAAGCGTGACTTACGAAAAGAAAAGTAACAGATGGCAAGACATTGCGGTGCCAATTCAGACAGTGGAGAGATTGGTTCAAACAGCTTCTGAATACTTTAGACGTAAGACCTACATGGCCAAAGGATTGTCTAATTAACATTATCAATAAATTATAGAGGTATCAATTGTGTTTTCAATATCACACACCTTAAATTGGATATGATTGAAATGGATATACTAAAATGTATTACTTGAATTAAAAGCTTACAATGTTTAAAGCTAGACACACCATTTTTACTTTGCAAATACAGTGGTATGAAAAAGTTTGGGCACCCCTGATAATTTTCATGATTTTTCTTTATAAATCATTGGTTGTCCAGCTCAGCAATTTCAGGTAAATATATCATATAGCAGATGAACACAGTGATATTTGAGAAGTGAAATGAAGTTTATAGGTTTTACAGAAAGTGTGCAGTAATTATTTCTAACAAAATTAGGCAGGTGCATAAATTTGGGCACCCCAACAGAAAAATGACATCAATATTTAGTAGATCCTCCTTTTGTAGAAATAACAGCCGCTAAACGCTTCCTACAGCCTAGCAAGTAAGGTACAGGACTATGGACCAGAATATCCAGGGTTCAAATCCCACCTCTGCCAAGCTGCCACTGGCAAGGCCCTTAACCCACAATTGCTTGGATTGTAAGACTGTATCAATTGTAAGTCGCTCTGCATAAGGGCGTCTGCTAAATGCTGTAAATGTAACTGTAAGTCAGAATTATGTGCTTACCCATCATCCCAAATTTACCTGGATTTACCCCATTCCAAACATTTTTCAATTAAGTCATCCATGCGAATTTGTGATCATGGCACCACATTGCTTTTGTGAGTTCTAACATACAGTTCCTTGTAATGTTTGGTATTATTACTGTATTAGTTATTGAACTTTACTTTGTAAGACTCAGGCATAGGTTTGTGAGCATCATAAGCAGGTGAATTCAGATTCTGATGGGATCTGTCTGACAGATTGGCCTCATACGTTATTGATTCATCGAGGCGTTGCCATGATGATGGCCTTACTGTAATTACCTTTGTTTGGCGGCTGTTCAGGGGATTTGTGTTAATTTATTCAGTGATCAGTGCCTGAGTGCTGCTGCTTCATAACGTATTCACAGCTGAGAGTTCTTATACAGGAGAAGTGTGACAGGCTCCCGTGAGCATTGGCTGCACCAGGATTATGTGTTCAATTAGCTGTTGTGATTAGTTCTCATGTGTGCATTGTGTGTGTGTGTGTGTGTGTGTGTGTACGTACAGTTTTTCCAACCTTAATGAATGCAGCGCACAAGCGTTCTTGCTCACTACCTTCTCCTTCTGTTCCACACTTGTTCTGTCTCTCAGCTGATGCAGCAGCAGGCAGCAATCATGGCAGCATCTCACGGCAGCTACCTGGCACCGAGCATGGCATTTCCAGCTACGCAAATCCACCAGGTGGGGGCGATCAACATGAACGGCCTGCCACCCACTCCCATGACTCCAGTGTCAGGTCAGTCGGAACCACTGATGTTATAGTGTGATGTTATAATGTTAAAGTGATTAGCTGTTTTATTTTCAGAGAAAGTTCTGGCAAGTTGTAACATCTTATTAACACACTCTCTCAGTATAGTCAGTATATCAAGTGGTTCATTTAGGTTATGGAAATTCATGTGTCATTTATGCCTCTGGGGTTTCCAGTGGGTTTTTCTTTCCAGTCTTGAGCTGGGAAATAATTCGATTGCTTCTTTTACATTTAAAGCAGAAAACAACTGGTACAGCAGATCAACTTTATATACAGTGGTGGTTGAAAGTTTGTGAACCCTTTAGTATATTTTATTTCTGCATAAATATGACTTAAAACATCAGATTTTCACACAAGTCCTAAATGTAGAGAACGAGAACCCAGTTAAACAAATGAGACACAATATTATACTTGGTCATTTATTTATTAAGGAAAATGATCCAATATTACATATTAGTGAGTGGCAAAAGTATGTGAACCTTTGCTTTCAGTATCTGGTGTGACCCCCCTGTGCATCAATAACTGCGACTCAACGTTTCCTGTAACTGTTTGATCAAGTCCCTGCCACCCACGCTGTCTTGGGAGGAATTTTAGCCCATTCCTCCATACATGAACAGCTTCAGCTTCTGGGATGTTGGTGGGTTTTCTTTCACATTAAAATTGCCTCACTTCAGGTCCTTCCACAACATTTCGATTGAATTAAAGTCAGGGGGGACTTTTTGACTTGGCCATTCCAAAACATTGACTATTCTTCTTTAATAACCATTCTTTGGTAGAACGACTTGTGTGTCTTAGGGTCGTTGTCTTGCTGCATGAGCCCCCACTGGGAAAAAATTTCCTTCTCTTGAGATTCAGTTCATGGACAGAGGTTCTGACATTTTCCTTTAGAATTCTCTAATATAATTCAGATTTCATTGTTCCATCAATGCCCAGATGCAGCAAAACAGGCCCAAACCATGATACTACCACCACCATGTTTCACAGATGGGATAAGGTTCTTCTGCTGGAATGCAGTGTTTTCCTTTCTCCAAACATAATGCTTTTCTTTTAAACCAAAAAGTTCTATTTTGGTCTCATCCATCCACAACGCATTCTTCCAATAGCCTTCTGGCTTGTCTACATGATCTTTAGCAAACTGCAGACGAGCAGCTATGTTCTTTTTGAAGAGCAGTGGCTTTCTCCTTGCAACCCTGCCATGCACACCATTGTTGTTCAGCGTTCTTCTGATGGTGGACTCATGAACATTAACATTAGCCATTGTGAGAGGCCTACAGTTGCTTAGAAGTTACCCTGGGGTTCTTTGTGACCTCACCAACTATTACACACCTTGCTGTTGGAGTGATCTTTGTTGGTCGGCCACTCCTGGGGAGGGTTTATATAGAAGGACCTTGGTAAGAGAGGTGACCATGATTCCAATGCTTCAAAGATCCTGTGTGCATATGGGAAAAACATCCAGAAGGTCAACCATCACTGCAGCACTCCACCAATCTGGGCTTTGTAGTAGTGTGTCCAGACAGAAGCCTCTTTTCAATAAAAGACACATGAAAGCCCACCTGAAGATTTTAGGTGATAACTTCTAAAAACAGGCAGGCTTTTTTCATTTTAGCACAAGGCCTCAAAATAACAAAATGTTAAAAAAGTGAAAGACTTTCCGAATGCATTGTAATTAATTTAGACGTGCACAATATGTTTACATGTATATTTCCTAAAAAAAAATGTCTCACAGATACATGGTTGCCACAAGGGCATCCTGGGGTACATTCCTCTTTTACAGGAGCTACTCTATGACTGCTCTTTCCGTCTGGGTGAGCCATATTGGTGTTTGTCTTCCTCCTCTCCTGGGAAACTTACAGGCAGGATTACCTATTGGTTTTCACCCAACTTAGTGATGCTTTGATAAGTTTAATCCTGTCCAGATGTACATCTCCATAATTTTACAGGAAATGTTGCTTTGAATTTGGGAATAAAAGGTTTTCAACTGCAGCTACTTGCCATAGATCTTCTAGCGCAAGAATCACTCAATCAGAGACATTTCCAAAAATAAAAAACATCTGGGTTTGTAGAGTGTTCAACCCACTAGAAACCCGCTTGTCCTATAGGAATTTGATTACCATCTGGAGTTTTAGCACTGAGGACACTGTAAAAATGAATGATAAACTAATCCAATCCAATAGGACTTTAGATTTGCTCATGGTTCAAGGTGTCTCCTTAAGTTATGTGTTTTCAACCTCTTTATAAGGTTTATACATTCATTTCGTAACAGCTCTGACCTTTAACAGTTAAAAAGAAATACTGAAAGTATTACAGTCATTTAAAAAGAAATAAATTGCACTTTCAAAACTTTTACAAGGAAAGGGCTTTCATGGAAATGGAGACTACACAAATTATTTTGGATGGTGATAAAGTCAGCTGGTTCATGGTCAAACTAACAAAGTTCATTTCAAATCCTGTTTGTGAGCATTTTATTCTCTAAATTCTTCATTAGTAGTCTTAATTTGGAATAATGGCAGCTAGATGACCAGGAATAGCAGTTAGTACATGATTAACCCTTATTTCTTCAACAGGGACCTCAAAATGTCATGAGATATGTACTAAAAGAATGTGTGTAGATGAGTGTTTCCGCAAATTTCTTCCAGCATCCTAACCTTCAATATATCGGTGCCATGGTATTTTCGTGAAGCTCTTTGTGTTGGGGGTGGGGTTGATTTCAGCCTGGGAGACTGCATTAGAGTAGAGATCCTTACTCTCTTTCAGCTTCTCCATCTCTCTGCCATCATCACTCTTCTACCATCTGCTCTTGCTCTTTCTGTCATTAACTTTCTGCTCGTCGCTCTCTCCTCTGCATTTCTCTTCCTTTCCTTCCCTCTCCCACCTCTTCCACCCATGATTACCGTACATGAACTCTATATCAGAGTAGCTCATTTGCACCCACTTGACATGATGGAAAAATTAGGGGATGAAATTGAGGCATTTTTGGCCCTGCTTACCACAGAGGAGTAAAGCAAGAGCCTACAATCCAGCTTGGGTCCCATGTGTGGAGGCTGTGAGATGTTTGCGACAAGTAGACGTTCACTTGTCAAAGGTCTTAAAGGATCCCTAAGGTCAAAGGGGTGTTTAACACCTCCGGGATTGCTGATTCTGAATATTTAAATTTACAGCATTTAGCAGACGCCCTTATCCAGAGCAACTTGCAATTGATACAGTCTTACAATCCAAGCAATTGTGGGTTAAGGGTCTTGCTCAAGGACCCAACAGTGGCAGCTTGGCAGAGGTGGGATTTGAACCCTGGACCTTCTGGTTCATAGTCCTGCACCTTAACCACTAGGCCACCACAGTCAAGTTAGCAAATGGATCACATTTCACTGTTTAAGCAGTTTAAGCACTGTCCAAATTTTCTTAAAATCAACATCTAAGGCATGTACATCAGCAATTCCACAAATTCCAGCACATACACACCTGAAGTACTGATTAGGTGATGACCTCAACCAAATCTTATTTACTGAAGAAAAGTGCAAGACACAAGAAAACTGTGATTTAAGTATTGATTTCTGAGCGTTTCTCAGTTAAAACATTTGTATTGTTTTGTTAAAAAGTGTTATTGTTTGTATTATTAATCAAGGTCTGAAAACATTTCATCTTCTTTGTTATTTTGGCCAGTTCTCATTTAAAGTGAATAAGTGCTCCTATCATTGTTGCAGATAAATATTTTTATTTGGAATTTGTCAGTACTTTATAGAACAAAACAAAAATGTACAATTCACTCAAACTCACGCAGTACCTACACATAGTAAAACCAGAGAAATGTATTTGCATTGGTCTCTTAATTTTTTTCCAGAGCTGTATTAGCAGGTTGTAGTGTAGCAAGTTATATGCTTGTTATGTAACCAACATAAAATATAGGAGCTATTTTTATCACACGCGGCTCTAAAATCTAAAATAAATTCATTATAATATAATGAAATCCCACTTGTTTCTATCTGTGACCATTGTGAGATTCTGCAGTTATCTAGTATACCTTATATTTTGGCTTATTGGCGACCAAAACGCTACATCCTAATCCAACTACTGTCGTAAAACATAATGAGTGGGAATAGAAACTGTAAGTAGTAATTTGAACTAATTCAAATGATCGATAAGAGAATCTACCAAATTCCATATATGTAAATGTATTTAGATTTGTTGGATACAATTACTAAGAATGCTAAGAATATTTTTTGAATTGTTACAAATGAGAGTTAACAATTTAACAACTCTTTAAACCATTTTTCGCTTGGAGACCGCTGTTGTCAAAATGTCAAAAAGGCTTTTTGGATGTGGATCAATACCATCCTCTCAGCTCGGCAGCAGAAGCTCAGATCAAAGTATAAAAAGCCTATAATGTGATGGTTTTGTAATGTTCAAACCTGTCAGCACAGGCTTTTAACAATTTTGTTATCTATGGAAAAAAATTTATGTTTCACACATTCCAAAAAATGCAAACTGAATGTGTTCGATGCACTTTAAGGAAGTTCTCCCCCCAAAAAATAGTTTTACAAACTACTGATTTCAACACTTTTGCACTTCTCTAATGCACATGGTAGATATTAGATTAGATTAGATTCAATTTATTGTCATTACACATGTACAAGTACGAGGTAACGAAATGCATTTTTAGAAGAAACAAGAAATACTGAACACATTGGGAAAGAAGGAGAACTCCTTCCAGCACACAAGCGCATAAACATAACATAGACACACAACTAGCCACTGGTTAGGGATGTGGGGATCGGGAAAAGTAACCAAACTACGACAAGCAGCCATCCGTGTTCGCAGCCGATAGGCGCGCCGTCTTGGTGAGGTTAAGCTTAGGGTGGAACACGTTTGATTTTGGGTTGGGAAAAAGTTCTGTCAGTCCTCATTCTCGCAGCAAAAAAAAGTCTGTACAAGGTTCAAGATAACATGGCAGTATACAGCTCTTACTGCCCAGAATGAAAAACAGTCAGTGGATGCGGGGTAGGTACGGAGCAGCAGATCTTCTGGAGGAATCATTATCAGCGAGGCCGTTGCTGATAACAGGGAAGCCAAGAGCAGAAATGACTTTGTTTTGACTGATCTCTAAAATTTTAACACTCAGAACCAATGTATCTCTGATGATTTACCTCATTTCGCAAAGCCGTTAGTTTCTCCGTGATGGATTCCATGGTGCGATTAATAAGCGCAGTCTGAGTTCCAGCGGCTCTGCCCACCATTTCAATCAAATTGGGCAGTTTCTGGGGACCTTTGACAACTGACCCAACTCTTTTAATTTCCTGATATAGCAGGGTGACGCCTAATCCAATCAGCAGAAACCCCACAATCAAAGTTCCGAAAAAATAAACATCCTCGATGTCCTCCAACGAAAGAGGTGCCAGGCACATGACTCCACACTTCCCCCGGGGCATGTGGGTTCCCCCAAACCCGAACTTCTCGATGAGAAGATGGTGTCAATAGCATTCAGAGACCATTTAACCAATTCCATAATTTGTTCTTTGAGGAGCAGTGCTAAGGAGTAGAGTAGATATTTGTAGAGTAGAGTAGGAGTAGAGTAGGAGTAGAGTAGGAGTAGAGTAGATATTTGCCACAGTGAGCAGTAGCTAAATGGAGATTTCCAAGCCCAGTTTTCTTATCAATGTCAAAGAATAAAGAGACTTGCATTGATCGATAGGATAGATAAACTGGGTACTATATTTACTGGAAACTTGGAACTGTAAGTTTGTAGGTGATCATTCATTTACTATATATATATATATATTACACTATCCCCATGAAAAATACTTGTTTCTGATTGGCTGCCAGGTGAGCATTAATTTCTTATACTGTATAGGACTTGGAAACACATGCTGCTACCATCAATTCCATATCCCAGTTTGGAGTATAACAGAGATCAACCTTTATTTCTTTAATGGAAATATTTCTCCAACTTGTATATAACACTAATGTTAACCTTGCAACAAAACAAATTATAGATTAACCTCAGTTATAAAGGAAAGAGTTGTTTATAGGCTATATTTACAGCAGTTTACAGGAGAACTTATGCAGAGCAACTTACAGATAATGCTATATTACAATAAAGAATCCAAGCAGTCGTGGGTTAATGACCATTCTCAATGGGTTATCAGTGGCAGCTTCTCAGTGCTGAGTTTTAATCCTGGGTATTTTGTCAGTAGTCCAGTACCTTAACCATAGTCCCACTACAGTCCCCAGCTACAGTTTTGAATTACAGTTTTGGCCAAAAATATTGGCATTCATACAGTTTTTCTTCTAAATAACTCACAAATTGCTCAAAATTATTTAATTTCATTCCAAAAAAGTTGAAATTATCTTTTGATAAATATCCACTCAGAGATGGTAAAACAGTTTTTGTCCACTCTAAATGTAGTATGTGATACATAATAAAAATAAAAAAAGTGTATGGCCAAAATTATTTGCACTCATATTAATATTTGGTAGTATGCCCACTGGAAATATTAATTTTCCATTGGAAATAAATAACTGGAATTAAGTGCTTCTTATAGCCAAATTTTGGATCACTCTTCGTTTACAATCTTCTTCAGGTCTCCCAGATTTGAAGAGTGCCTTTTCCCAGACTGCTGCTCTAAGATCTCTCAACAGGTGTTCTATGGGATTGAGATCTGGACACACTGAAAATCACTTCAGAACAGTCTAGCAATTTGCTTAAAACTATTTCTCTGTGTTTTGGTGTATTTTTAAAGTCATTGTTCTGCTGAAAGTCACATGGCTTCTGAATAAGAACCAGCTTACTGACACTGGGCCCTATGTTGCGCTTCAAAACTCTTTGGTAGTGCTTTAATTTCACAAAGCCATTCAAACATTCAAGGCACACCATTGTAGAAGCAGCAAGCTTAAAACAACAGTGAATCTCCTAATATTTGAACATAGGGGCCGTAAAGAAAAGAACAAAGGCCTCATTACATTTTCTATAAGCAGAACAATTATGTAGTTATGTAGGTATGTAGCAAAACAATCTACTTTGGTCTCATCTGTCAAAGGATTTTAGCATTATAAGGTAGGTTTTCATAATTCAAATTCCAATCTAACTTTATGTCTCTGTGTCAGCGGTGGGGTCCTCCTGGGCCTCCTACCAGAGAGTCAGCTATCATTTAGATGATGACAGATGTTGAATCAAGGTTCTTTCTGCACCATTCAAACAGTCATTTTCTGCAGTCCTTTATCTGTCTTCATCTCCAGAGGGGTTAGCTACAGTGTAATGGGCTGCAGACAACTTCTTGAAGATGATGCATACACTGAAAATAGGAACATTACTTTTCTGGTGATGAAAGTGTAGCCTCGGTGTTGCCTGTGCTTTTCTACAATTTAGTTTTTCCTTATTTCCTATTCTTTTGTTTCTTCATGTTCAATGTGGTATACACAAACACAACACTAGGATTGGTCTATTTAATATTTCTCTAGTTACACAGGACAAATTATGATTTTTGGCCTAAAGTAGGTTCACCTGCTTGAAAATCCAATTATAAGTTACACTTTCTACAGGGTGGCAACAGTAATGTCCAGCCCATTTTCAGAAGTATGATGTGGAATAAGAAAAGATTTGGCTATTTTTCCTAGCTTGTTGTTGATGTCGGAAATACACATGCAAATATCTAAGTAGAAGAAGCTTTGGAATTGGTGGAATTGGATTATTAAGAGTGCCAGTTTTTTCTGGCCATAACAGTAGCTAAACAGGTTGAGTATTTGAGTTTTATTTTTCTTTGGCAGATGGGGCTTTGTGACTCTGACTAAAACATTTCCTTGTCACCTCCAGAGTCAGAAGCTCATCTACTGACTCAAAAGCTTACACAAAATGAGTAGTTAGATGAAACTACATAAGTACTTTTGGTAAGCTTTGGTAAGGCATTCTCAGGTCCGGCTCATTCTAACACATTTGCAGTGTAACAGTTGTCGTTTTGAATTATTGTTTGTCATATTTAACAGTTAAAGTAACTTCAAAGCTGTCCTTTATTAAAACACGCATTCACATCAACAGGCTTCCATCCCTTTTCCCCAATACAGAGAAATGTGCCACATTTAATGGTGTTTAATTTAATGGAAACAGTACATACACCACAAATGCCATGTTGTGAAATAGATTGATGATTTGAAGTACTGTGGTATAGCTTTAAAAAACTATTTTAAACAGTAAGTAGGTCAGCTCTATTCATTATCACACTATCTGTAAAATGCTGATTATGCACAGATGCAGACCTGCCACTCGTTATCATCTTCACAAACACATTACACTGACTGTATGCATTGTATGTACACTAGACCTACAGTATACCTTTTTGTGCTGGCTCAGCAGTATCAGATTTGCCAAGCAGCTGTGTCAGGAAGAATAAGTCTTTGAGGGATCGCAGCAGTGTGTTTAGAAGCAGGACTGGGCAAAATACTTTGAAAAACTGTTGAAGCCGGAATGCATTGCTCTTAATGTATTCAGTATAGTATTCCATTAAAATGCATAATGAGAGCCACAGGTCTATATGCTTTTCAGATAGGCTGTACAGTATTGTCGATTTTACTCAAAGTCACACTGTTCTTCAGTTTTGCTGATTGGCAGCTTTCTTTAAAAAATGAATTTGGATGCTGAGTTGATCACCATCTCTGCATTGCCAAAGAGCAGGCCAGGGATCAACATGACATTCTTTTCTATCACTATATGGTGCGTTGTATATATTAATGTCCCTTTAACTTTTTCAGATTTTTTGTTTCAACCTGAAATTGGAAATGAACTTAATTAGAATTTTATGTGATAAATCTACACAAATAGTTCATAATATTTAAATTTGAGGGAACTGCAATAAAGTGTGCAACATTCTTTAAAAAGGACTTTCGTGTTTGGAGTTTAGCAAAAGGCAAGACTCAGACTTAAAAAAAAAAAAGTTCAGATCTGATGAGACAAACATTTTACTTTTTGACCTTGTTGCAAAGGTGTATGGTGCAAACCAAAGGCTGCTCACCACACTGAGACACGCATCACCTCTTTTTCATCTGCAGGGACTGAGAAACTTTTCAGAAATGGATGAAGCCAAATACATGGCAATTCTAGAAGAAAACCTGTTACAGTCAGTCTGCAACAGACAAAAAGAAAATAACCCTATGCTTACTGCCAAATCTTTGCAGCAGTGGTTCCAGCAAGAACCTCAGAGTATTAGAGTGGCCAAGTCAAAGCTCAGATTTCAACCCATTTGAGAATATATAGCAAGATTTGAAAATTTCTGTAACCAATCTGACAGAGCTTGAGCAATTTTGCAGTAAGAATGGGAAAACATTTCACGATACAGGTGAACAGAATGGAAACATTTCCTAAAGCTTTTGCATCTGTTACAGCTATGGTGGTGTGATCAAGTATTTAACTGTGTGGGAACAACTCAGTTAATTGATTTAATTCCAGCACCCCTAATTTGTTCCAGCACCCCTAAATTGAGTCCCACCTTCCCTAAAATTTATTTGTTGCTGTTGTTGTTTTTTTAAAGTTTTGATAAGCTGACAAAATGTTCAAACAATAGAAAGTATATAGTTTAAACACAATATTTTAACAACGAAAATACATCAGTCCTCCCTTGCCTTGAAAATGGTATGTTCCAAGTGACAGCTTTGTGGCTCACAGGCTCAGCATTAAAGGAAGTTTTCTCAGATTTGTTGGTGTGTTTCCAGTCACAGGGTTTCCTCTACCCAAAAAGTCTGGTTTTCTTCCTTCACAAGTGTGGGAATAACAGTCCAAAATTATTTATAGTTTTATATAAAAAAAAGGGTGGCTGGTCTCATTGGGTTCTCAGCACCCCTAAAGCTCCTAGAATTGCCCTTGGTGAACACATGAAATGTATTGTACATTTTACTTTTGGTTTTACTTTTATAATGCCTCAAATGCTACAAATATATAATAGGAACATCACTACATGTTTTCCTTCATATGAGTACCTGGACGTCTGAATACTGTATTACAGTGAATATATCAGTAAAGCAAAAGGCACTTTCACAGTTGAAATGGTTGTAAATGCAAAAGGATAACTGAATTTACCATCAGGATATTTCAGCAATTCCCTGATGTTGAAGTGATTTGCAGTTTCTCCCAAGGTGGCCTCATGTCTTTATGTAATAGCACTGAAAAACACGAGGTAGAGCATAGCTTGACCAGGGTTGTGGGGCATGACTGAGAATTATTAATAAAAAAAATATTCAAATGTATTAATAAGTACAGGCTATTTTAATTGTGTGTATTCACATTTAAAACACATTGGCCAATATGTACACTGCTAGTCAAAGTTTGGACACATCTGATAAAACTTTACTTTGAGTGAATAATTAATATGTTCAGTAAGCTCTATAAAGTAAGTCCCACTTTAACATTGTTAATATGTGCATTGATGTTTGTGGTGTCACCCATGGGGCTCACACTGAATCGACGTAATCAAAAACCTGGGCTCTTTGTGCTTCTTATAAATCTGAAAACAGCCTCTCGTGTATGTTGGTTGGTGAGTAATACATTTATTAATGCTGAACTTGCTTTATAGACACCATATATGTGGATGTCTTCATTATAATTCCATATAGTGTGTATATATATATATATATATATATATATATATATATATAGAGAGAGAGAGAGAGAGAGAGAGAGAGAGAGAGAGAGAGAGAGAGAGAGATATTAAATATAAATAGTAGAAATAACTGCATTGTGAATGAGTAACCGAGTACAAACTTTGAGTAGAATTTCGATACTTTGATTAGAACTTTACAACTTTAGAACCATTACAACTCTAATTCCAGGGGTGCCTTTTTGGGTGTTGTGAAAATATTCCAAAAATTTTTAGGGTCCCTGTCAGTCACAGCATTTCCCCCAATGCTGTGACTGACAGGGACCCTAAAACTTTTTGGAATATTTTCTTTCTTTTTTTTAAAGGCTCAGAGTAATATATTTTCATGAGACCCGAAATCCTTGGCAGCACCCCTATCTGACTCTGTCTGAAAAGCCAAAAATTTGCTATTGTATTCCAGCAATAGAATGAATTCATTGTTCATGTAGTTAAGATTTCCAACGTGAATAAAGGGTATTCCATATCAACAATTATATTACTTTTTTGTGAAGACTACCTCATTTAAGACAGAAAACACAAGCAAGGTGACTGAAAACTTGTTTCATAAGCTTATTACCACTGTATCATACATGCACAGATGTTTTGCTTGGATTATATGCATCATATCCATATCAGAGATTTTAGCAGTATGCAGGTTTAGAATGCCTTTTGTTGTCGTTGTTGTTTTTGCCTGTAATATGTTATTGGGTAGCCTGTGGTGAACCATTGGACCAGGTACAGTACAGTTGCCCATAAGGTGCAAGGTTCATTTACATTTAAGTCATTTAGCAGACCCCTTTTCCAGAGCTATACAACTGATACAACTTTGGAATCCAAGCCATTGTGGGTTAAGGTTCTTGCTCAAGGACCCAACAGTTGCAGCTTTGGCAGAGGTGGGATTTGAACACTGGACCTTATGGTCCATAGTCCAGTACTGTAACCACTAGGCTCCTCAGGTTCAAGTCCCAGCTCTGTCAAAGTTGTCACTGTTGGGCCATTGAGCAAGAACTCTTAGTTGCTCAGATTGTACTATGTAATACTTTTCAAGTCTATTTGAAATCACTCTGGTTAAGGGTGTGTGTTCTTTTGAACTGATGAGGTTCCTTGCATGCAGCCTGTAGGTCGAACAGCTTTTGCTTTAGGTTCCACTATTCTAAGACCACATTACTGCCTGGCAACAAGCCCTTGGTTACAAGGTTTGTGGTGTACTGGCATTTCTAAGGTTCATTTTCTGGTTTTAGTTGCAACCTAATTCAAACTATTTTCTCAAGAAACACACTATGCAATTATTAATTTGCACCATGCCAACAAAAAGCCAAAAAGCTCACACAAAGGTCTCCACTACTACCTCTAGAGCAAAGGGCAAGCAAAACCTAACAAGGATAGACAAAGAAGCAGAATGCCCAAATGCACAGTTATACGAATGTAGCATTTGTTAGTGTTGTTTGAGAAATATAAGCCTTATATGTCCTCTTTAGATTGCTTCCTTAACTAGTAAACACTCAGGAATAGTATTCACAAGTGTAGAACAGTGAGGTGTGTATGGAGAGAAGGTTTAGCTCTTGCCCATTGCAGATTTGATTATCAAACAAAAGAGACCTTGTGGAGATCTTTCTTTGAACACATTTTGTTTATCCTTATCCACTCCAGTAAGTAGTATTTATCAAACTACAAGGGGTTTAATTAGCAGAGGGTGTTAATAAGGAACTATAGAACAAGTGAAAGGTACAATGTGGCACAGAGCTCTATTGGGGGCATGTAGAAAGTGAGAAACTTTTTATTTTCAGTTTTCAGCTTAGTGTGTTCGAAATTTCAGTTTCAGCCAATACTGTTTTTTCAATATAACACTACTTCATTACTGTTAAATCCATTTGACTGAACAATATTAATGTTATTTATCTCCTACCAACACTATATATTACTTAAAGATCCTGACTTTAATAAATCTGGATCTGTCCATTGCTAAGCTACAGTAACTTATAGACATATAGAGCAAATGCTAGCTAAATTAACTTTTTTGGCTTAATCATTTTGGAATTTAGGTCATTTTAAAAAAAAGCAGCGAATTGTAGCAGTTCCTCAGTGCATGAAATGGAGGAATCAGTTGCTTTTTTGACTCCCAGCATTGATAAAGGTGGATTTAACACTATGAAAATCTGAATACTCATAAGAGACCTAAGCAGTTGTGATGGTGCTTTACAAAAACACCTATGGTTCACAGTGGGTGATGTGAATGCATGACATGGGGCTTTAATATTCCGCTTTTACTTCAGTGCAGGTGTAATAAAATATTCAGGTCTTACAGTGATCGCTGCAATAATGATGGATTGTTTCGCTACGTATTGATCTGTCTAGAAGTTGTTGCGCCTCTATCTGACTGAGTCATTGACCTGTCTGTATGTAAAACCATTTAGCTCATATCTCATTACTGTGGCTAAAATATTTAGGGCAAGCATATACATTATGTTCATGCATACTTCCAACACTGTAAGTTTAGGACACAATAAAAGAATATTTTGTGTTGAGGGTTGTTTTAATGAAATCAACATATTTTTTGTTGCATCGTTACGATTAGGTAATAATCAAGCATGTCCACTGCTGGTGAGTTTTCTTCCAGCTTCCTCCTCTTCCCACACCTCTCACCGTCACCTGTTTGCACACTGTGTAAACTGTTTGGACTTGCCCTGTCCTAAATCCACAGCTAACCACCAAAGCCCCAGTCCACTGCTGCTTCCCCTCCCTGCTGCAGGATTTTGCTGTTTCATTGGTTTCCTCAGGAAAGGCTGTTGTTCTTCACTGTGATGTCGAGATGAGTAGAATTCCAGGCAAAGGTTAATGGCTTTAAAGTGCTGTTGGAGATGGAATGTAAGGTGGTGTGGGGTGCAGGGATGATGGTGTGTTGCTTGGTGGATTATGGCCATTTTTCATACCCAGTCCATGCTAACTAATAAATTCGGCCCAGCTTCCCAAAAGCATCGTAAACTTGAATACTCTTATTTAGTAGAGATTCAGTTTGTGATGCTCACAGTATCATTTAAGGATGATTCCTGGGCTGTGATGCATGTGGTAAACTTACACTAATGTTACATTAGTACTATGGTTTGCCATATGGCAGCAATGCTTCTCTTTTCTTTTGTAAGCACTTTAGTGAGTACAGTAAATTTAGCAAATTATCCCCAAATGTTTGATGAAACACTCCTTACACGTTCACATCTTTCTTTTGATTATTTTTAAGATTGTTTTGCCTTTACAGTGCCTGTCTTGATTGTGGCTTTTAAAGGGTTTTTTGCAACACAGCCTTTCTTTGTTCCAGTCTCTCCGTATTCATATTTCACCCTTGTTCTTGCAGCATTTTGGAATAAATTTATACAGTATGACCTTGCCAGATGCATTAGCTGGACTCTGGTGCAGAAAGTTTCATTAAACACAAAGTTTTATTAAACTTGTGCAGCATCAGTGAGAGCAGACTGAATGCTGAGGTGTAGTCGGATGGCGTTGCACTCCTTATGAGCACCAGGATGATGATGATGATGAGCAGGTGTTACCACTCAGGTGAATTACGAGTTATGTGCACTGGATTTGCACCTCACAGCATGAGAACTGTGCAGAAAGCTGATGCACAGTTGTTGTTTTTTGAGGGTAGTGGATGATAAGCAGACTAAAAAAGAGAAAAAATTGTCTTTGCAATGCAGCCACTAGAGTTAATGGACTAGTTGGTCTCAGCCTCTCAGTACCTCGGTCGCTTCTGCAATACCTGCTTGTATTATAAATACAAGAGGACTTGGTGTGCTGTCACATAAAAGACAGTTTCTCATTCCATGAATCTGTATGTGTGTGTGAGAGAGAGTGAGAGAAAGAGAGAGAGAGAGAGAGAGAGAGAATATCCAGTACACTACAGTACCCATATAGCATTGCAAAATACAGTATTTAAAATGGTGTTCGGACAACGTCCAATTTCACAGAACATATCACGGACGTGAAACGATGCATACCTGTACTTTAATAAAAAGAAAAAGTAGCAGTTGTTTTAAACCAACTACTTAATGATTAATACTTAAGGATTCCAAATGAGTACTTTGCAATTTGAAAGTTCTTTTCATATTTGCTTAATTAGATTAAGCTTGTTCTTGATGATCGGGGGAGGCTTGTTAACACAGAGACATGTATACTTTGCAAGATCTGATTTCGTGCATAGCTTGGCATTGGCATCAATTCAGCATTCCACAGTGGGAATTATCATCTTCGCAACTTCAGCTACTTAGCTGCTAAAGGAGACCTCTGTGCCTTGTTCCAGATGGCACAACACTTGGCAATGATGCTGTGATACAGACTGTGGACTCCATGTGATTTCTTTTTAAAGACAATACGAATTAGTATGTGTGAAGCACAGGCTTGGTCCTACAAAACCTAACGTGGCCTCCTTAGATGTTATACAGATATAATCAAGAAGGAGGATGTAGAGATTTCTTATCTTAAATCACAGACATGGACTGCAGTGGTGTGAAAGATAATGCTATCTGCACAGGACTCGCAACAGCAGGTCGCATTATCTACTGCTGTTTGTATTATGATTGTGTAAACAGCATGAATACTGGAGGGAATTTGCTGTGTCCAATTTGTGCACTACAGTTTTGATGTACACTTCCAGAACTGCTTCAGACCTTCTTGTGATGCTGTCATATATGTGCTGAATGCTTTGTGGTTGGATATTGGAAAGTTATTTAAGATGGATGTCTTTCAGTTTTTTAAGGGGTAAAAGAAGTGGATTTCTGTGGCACTTCCCCTGAAACTACAATAATGTTGAAGTAATGTTATGGTAGGTCCTCGACTTAATTGTGGTTCATCTAACTGCATCATATGTTGTATTTACATATTTTTTTGGAGTTAGGGTAACTTGGAAAGCAGTCACTGGACCTAAGAGTTTCCACAGGATCCACCAGGCTGCTCATACCAAAATGGATCCCCCACTGTACAGTTGTCAGATATAAAATATAGAAAATGTGGTGAACATAGTAAATTTTTTCTGTTATTCAGAAATCATTGCACAAATCCTGTAATAAAAGTGGTTTTTGAATGGCAATCCTGTTCAAAAATTTCAGTTTTGTGAACTCTGAGATCGTTTCCTCCTGTTGCTCTGAAATTTTACATATCAAACATCTAATTATCAGTCCTCTTGTATAACGTTGAATACTGGTACTTGATAATAAGCCTCCGTGTTTGTAGTTCTAATTTACTGTAGCTATTTAAATGAATGAATTTATGTCCAAGTCCTTGTTTATTAAATTCAAAAATCCAGAATTGTTGAGGGTATTGTATGTCAATATTTGCATATTCATTTCTGTAGGCGCCAGAAGTCTGAGAGCACTACTTTGCATTTTTCTCTAAATAATTACAGCATTTTTCATTACATATTATATTATCAGCATACAACTTGAGTGAAGGGTGGATTTTTTCTTAACAAATCAGATTTTTTTGCATTTGTATGCCCCCATCACCTTTTTGCTGCTATGACAGCATCTTGCGACGATACCAAATGCTCGACTTTTTCTGTCTTCAGCAACCCTTTAAATTCTGATTTAGGTCAGGTGACTGTGGAGGAAAGTCCATGACAGTCAGCACACCTTGATTTTCTTTGGTCTTCCAAGTAGTCCAGGTGTGTTTTGGGTCATTATCCTAATGCAGTATGAATCCTTCTCCACAAATCCAAACAAGCATTCAGTAGTGCTCTCAGACTTTTGGTCCGATCTGTATGCATCTCATTGGGCATATGGATGTAGCCAGACATCTACAGCCTCTCTGACTGCACAGCTCAGATGAATGGCAGCATGTGTGTTCATGACAGTGTGAGTGTTGGGAGGAGAGTGAAAGCCCTTAGGGAGGCATCACACTCTTCTCTCGGCTCTTTCTACATCTACACGCCTGCTGTCATACACTCTTCACATAACACAGACATATCGGCAAAGTGAAAAAAGTAGGTTACAGACACTGTTGGTTCAGGTACGATAATGTGTTGTTGGGAAGTTCCATGTAGGTGTCAACAGTAACATGGAAAAATAAAGTTTTCAGCACAGAAGAATGTTGTTATACTGCTTACATGAACAACTTGAGCTGCTTAGCTGTTAAAGCAGAGCTCTGTGTCTTGTTCCAGATGGTACAACACTTGGCTATGATGCAGTGAAACAGTTTGCACGCTCCATGTGATTTCTTTTTAAAAGCCAATAAGATGTACAAGGAGACGCATGGTCAGTACACTAGCCCACCACCATGTGGTCCTGAGTTTCAATGCAGGCAGTGCCTTCTGGTCGGGTCGGACAACACATACAGACAACTGGATGTGTCTGAGGGAGGAAAGGCCAGTCAGACTAGTCTTGGCTAGTGCATACTGTCTTCTGTAGGGATAGGTACCAGAGCCCACTGACCAGAAAACCATTTTAAAAATATTTACAAGGAAACCTACTGAAATAAAAATGAGTGTACTCTTTGCTGTACCAAATAATACCGCCTAAACTAGTAAAAAATTGCTTAGTCTTGTCCAAGCTGTAATGAATAAATCATCTCGCTTAGTCCAACAGCTTTCTTTGTGTTTATTATTAAGGGAGAACAAAACCAAACCTACATGGCCCTGTGTGAAAGAGTGATTGCCCCCTAACCTAATAAGTGGTTGGGCCGCCCTTAGCAGCAACAACTGCAACCAAGCGTTTGCGATAACTTGCAATGAGTCTTTTACAGCATTGTGGAGGAATTTTGGCCACTCATCTTTGCAGGATTGTTGTAATTCAGCCACACTGGAGGGTTTTCCAGCATGAACGTCCTTTTTAAGGTCATGCCACAGCATCTCAATAGGATTCAGGTCAGGACTTTGACTAGGCCACTCCCAAGTCTTCATTTTGTTTTTCTTCAGCCATTCAGAGGTGGACTTGCTGGTGTGTTTTGGATCATTGTTCTGCTGCAGAACCCAAGTTCGTTTCAGCTAGAGGTCACTAACAGATGGCCGGACATTTTGATAGACAGCAGAATTCATAGTTCCATTTATCACAGCAAGTCTTGCAGGTCCTGAGCAGCAAAGCAGCCCCAGACCATCACACTACCACCCACCATATTTTACGGTATAATGTTCCATTATATTCTGAAATGCTGTGTGTACTTTTTACACCAGGAAAAGTAATGGGGACACACCACCTTCCAGAAAAAGAGTTCAAACTTTGTCCTCTTCAGTCCACAGAATGTTTTCCAGTCTTGGGGATCATTCAAGATGTGTTCTGGAAAAAACTGAGACCAGCTTTAATGTTCTTTTTGCTCAGCAGTGGTTTTCGTCTTGGAACTCTGCCATGCAGGCCATTTTTGCCCAGTCTCTTTCTTATGGTGGAGGCATGAACACTGACCTTAACTGAGGCAAGTGAGGCCTGCAGTTCTTTGGATGTTGTTGTGGGGTCTTTTGTGACCTCTTGGATGAGTCGTCGCTGCGCTCTTGGGGTAATTTTGGTCGGCCGGCCACTCCTTGTTCCATGTCTTCGATATTTGTGGATAATGGCTCTCACTGTGGTTCGCTGGAGTCCCAAAGCTTTAGAAATGGCTTTATAACCCTTTCCAGGCTGATAAATCTCAATTACTTTTTTTCTCAATTGTTCCTGAATTTCTTTGGATCTCAGAATGATGTGTAGCTTTTAAGGATCTTTTGGTGTACTTCATTTTGTCAGGCAGGTCCTATTTAAGTGATGTCTTGACTGAGAACAGGTGTGGCAATAATCAGGCCTGGGTGTGGCTAGAGACAGTGAACTCAGGTGTGATAAACCATAGTTATGTTATGTTTTAACAGGGGGAATCACTTTTTTACACAGGGCCATGTAAGTTTGGATTTTTTCCCCCTTAATAATAAACACCTTCATTTAAAAACTGCATTTTGTGTTTACTTCTGTTGTCTTGGATTAATATTTAAATAGTTGTGATGTTCCGAAACACTTAAGTTTGACAAACATGCAAAAAAAAATTTTTGCATACACTCTTTCACACCACTGTATTGTTTCACCCCTTCTTCACATCTAGTTCTTTGTTTATACTCCTCTTATCTGCATTTTCCGTCTCTCTCTCTCTCTCTCTCTCTGTCACTCACACACACACACACACACACACACACACACAGTTTGTGTCCTACACCTCACTCAGTAACTTGACATTGTGCTGCTGCCCTGAAAATTGCATCATCATTTCATCATTACACAGTTCTGCAGGAGACAATTCCTCTGTCAGCTGTGTGCGCGCGTGTGTGCGCGCGTGTGTTTGCGTGTGTGTGTGCGCGTGTGTGCGCGCGTGTGTTTGCGTGTGTGTGTGCGCGTGTGTGCGCGCGTGTGTTTGCGTGTGTGTGAGTGTGTGTGTGTGTGTTTGTACACAAAAAAGTTGAGCTTGCTTCTTCTTGGCTGTGACTGACAAAAAAGATGAGGTGCACTAATGTAAATCATAAATGAGGTTTTTATGTGCTTCCAGTGTTCTGTTCTGTTCTGTTCTGGTCAAAATGACCCCATTGTACTAAAAGTGTAACAATGCTAACATTTTTGTCCAGCAGAAAACTATATAGGCTTGACTCAGCTTATGTTAAAAACATTGGCTGATTAAAATGTTTTTAATTATATATTTTCAAACATACAAGAATGTTAAATGTTCTGTTTATGTTGACCTGAAATTAAACAGATTTTAAACAAATAAATAACTGTCTTTGTAAATATTGAAGCATTCAACTGAATATTCTTCTGTTTAATTAGCACTGACTTAGAATAGTACCAAATAATAGGATTGGATTTTATCCAGCTGTGTTTGATTCAATTAATATTTGATATGGTTAATCATTTTGATGAACGCAAGATATGTTGGTTATTTTAAAATAAATACAGTTTATGTGTTTCTTCTAAAAAATGACAAAATATTGCCTTAGTCAATAGGGCATCATAGTCAAGTACTAAACTATACTATTATACTATAGTACTATTTCCCACCAGGTTAAGATTATTTAAGCATACTTAAACATTGTTATGGATCAGTTGGCCGTAACGTTTTTCCTCATATGTGTACATGAGTACAGCTGGTTAGGTTAGAATCTATTCCTCTAAATCTCAGATAACACTCCCATTTATTACCTGTGTATTGTGTCATCTCATTTTTTTTATTTTTTTGCACCAGTCTTACTGTAACATCTCTATCCACAGGACTTAGTTCTCCGCCTGCAAACCTGGCATCCTCGGCCGTGCCCAGCATAGTGACGCCCATTGTTAATGGCTTTACTGGCATCCCACCTCAGCCCAATGGCCATCCGGTGGAGGCCGTCTATGCCAACGGCCTGCCACCTTACTCCACCCAGAGCCCCACTGCCGCTGACACACTCCAGCAGGCCTTCACTGGCGTCCAGCAGTACACCGGTAAACACACAAACATGCATACACACGTGTGAACCATTCTACTACACCATTCTACTACAGTAGAGTTTTGATACAGACAATTTTAGCTGATTTTGGGCATAGCTCAAAAATATAGTCAGTACATGGCTAGCAAACGGATTTTTTATCTGTACACAATCCAACTACAACTTGCTAGGATCTGATGTAGATAAGTCAACAAAACACACAGCACAGCAAAGTGTGTGTATATATATATATATATATATATATATATATATATATATATAATAAATTTACCGTATATACATATTTTATCTATCAATATAAATATAATCCATTGTGAACCACCCATGCTATGTGTTTGTAAATAACTGTAGTAGTACACCAATATTGCTGAGCCTAGCCAATAAGACCTACATCATTCAATGATTGTTTTACCCCAATGACTTTCACCAAATGTATGTTTATTTATCGAAAATTACAGTTTAAGTAGACCTCCAGGCTGTGTAGCTCACGCGTGTAAATTATGTTTAACCATCTGGTAAATGTGTTGCATTTAAGTAGACTTCCTGGTGCACAGTCATGTATTCAGCTTTCATTCGCTTCTCCTAGTGAGGGTCGTTGGTACAGACATTTACCGTCTATCATATATTCATTATGAAATGTTTTGATGATGTGGTTCAAGAGTCTGTGTCTGCCCAACTTCTATTTTGGTCAGGAGCTACTACTGATTGATGGCTTAGGAATGAGTCCTTGTAAAAATCAAACGCCTGAATATTTTATTACTGTGGGACCACAGTTTGAACTCATTCAGTAGGTTAAATTTATGGAAACTGTGCAGATTGTTGTATTTCCCAGTACAATACACAGTCTGCCTACAGTCCAAGATGGATGTACCAAAATCTGAACAATTAGATGTTTTTCGTAAATGTTCCCAGATTTTTCCCAAAATGATAGACGTGCATAGCAAATATATCAGTGCCTTGATATCCAACACACACTGCTTATGTTCGGTTGTGTTCAGCGCATGTTCTCTACCTCATTCCTGCTTTTTAATACAAGTATTACCCATTAGGGAAAAATGAAACCGTGAAAGGAGATAGTGGAGGTTAGGAAAAGTTCACTTTGAACAAACTACAGAACACAAAATTAAACAAACGTTTATATGCATCATAACGTTAGTCATAGCTCTAGTGTATTGAAAGTGAACGAAAAGGAATACATTAGAGAGAACGATGCTAACATTCTTGTGGCTGATTGAAGTGAATCTCATAGCCTAAAGGTGTGTGCCCTGATAAAAAAACAATGGTAGGTTGTATTTGTCTCTATAATGCCATGTGAAACAAAATGATCTCTTTTTTGTCAAATAATAATACCTGCCAGAAAATTACAGCTTTCACCGTGGCGCTGAACAACCTGTTATCTGCTCTCAGGTTGAAATATGATTAATGGGCTGTACTGTGATCCTGTCAGTCTCTCATTAGAATATAAAGGTCAGCCTGCTTTCTTGTTTTTCTGCTCCTTTTTCCTCCATACCCTTCATCACGATTGTGTGTGCGTGCGTGCGTGCGTGTGCGTTCGCGTTCTTTGTGATCATGTAGCCATTTACCCCACCACCACACTGACCCCTATAGGCCAGACACTGCCACAGCCACCTCAGGTGATTCAGCAGCAGCAACAGCAGAGAGAAGGTGAGTCTTTTTCGATAATAATACTAATAATGTTTAAATAATGTCTTTCAAATCTTGAGAACATGATGTTCTTATCTCTTGCCTTTCTGTCGCTGGCATAAATGCCACACTGTTAACTGATTCATCTCTTATATAATTACTCGAGTTTACCTCGTTGATTTGAGGAAACCTAATCATTGGCCCTGTTACACAAGGTGTCCCCTAGAGATCGGTACTTGGTCCTGTTTTTTCCATTATCTACAGTATATCTTACCCCTTGGTCAGATAGTTTGACCTCTATGATGATGACGCCTCCAAAGTCAAGGCACCCAAACTGTTGAGCTCTCCACCATAATCTCTTCAGCTCTGTTCTACATTTCAGTCATTTAATGCTCAGCTTAAAACCATTTTTTGCAATATGTTCTGATCACTCCAGCTTATTTTTTCCCTTGTATTTTTGTATGTGAGAGGTGCTATATAACTTATAACTTACTATATTGAACTTGCTATTATTAGTAGTATTATTTAGTACAGATAGGTTTTAGGACGTGGTTTAAATGAGGAAATCTGAGGAAAGTGGAAGATGTTTTATACAAAATGTGACTGTAAAACAACAATATCTTGCTGTGATATAATTATTCATGGAAACCTTGACATTTCACACATTGTCAGTTATATAAAGGCTTTGGGCGGAGACAGACATATGAGAATGACCTATCATGCTTGCACTGTACCTGAGGTTTTGTGGTATCTATGTGCAATCAGTCTTCATGCTGCTAATGCATAACCAAACAATCTTCCTGTAGAAAAGCTATTCCCATCTTTAAAAGAACAAACTCTACAGATGGAGACCATAATTAACAATGATCTTTGGCTAAATCTGACATTTTTACCTTGTGAGGACATATTACCACCCATCACAAGGAATTTTTTTCCCTCCACAATGATGGCAGTGAAGACAAACGTGTGTGTATGTGTGTGTTTTTCAGGTCCAGAGGGATGTAACCTTTTCATCTACCACCTGCCACAGGAGTTTGGTGATAACGAACTGATGCAAATGTTTCTTCCTTTTGGCTCTGTCATTTCCTCCAAAGTGTTTATGGATCGAGCCACCAACCAGAGCAAGTGTTTTGGTAAGGTCCAGCTCACACTCACACAGGCTCCAATCACACAGCAGGCAAAGTGACCCAAAACCATTTTTTTATTTTTAATGTGACATATATAAAACATTCGTCTGAACATCTCACGCTCCTAAACTGATGCACACAAGCAAATGAGCAATGGTTGATGTGACCCCCTTGTCCAAAGATAAACAATCAAAAAGGACTCAACAGTAACTGGCACTTCTTCAGTGGTCGTGTTAAAAAGGGCACATTATTTGGCCACGGTCATTTCCTTGGTTGGTGTCCTTGGTTTCTTTAAACTTTGCTTTTAAGCTTTTTATTTTCTTTGACACTGCAGATATGTCCTCCTGTGGCCGTGTTCAGAGATTTCTTTTAGAAACTCCAGCAGCTGCAATACGTGCCTTTTCATTTTGTTTGCACAGGGACGACATCCCAGACATCCAACAACCTTGGATGTCTCCAACAACCGCCACTGACAACCTTCCTCCATGTTGTCATCAATTTCCTTTCTCCTCAGCGCACATTTATAATGAATCTTGAGTCGCATTGCCTCGTGATTTCAATATGAAAGTGGCCCAAATGAGAACTGAACAGATTCAGTGTGTTTTCTCGTTCACACTGAACCACAGTCATCTGTGTTACGACAAAAAAGATCGGATTTGGGCCTCTTTTACCTGCTGTGTGAATGAAGCCATATACACACACCATTTGGTTTAACACATTCACCCCTCTGGACTGGACTATGGACCAGAAGGTCCATGGTTCAAAATCCACCTCTGCCAGGCTGCCTCTGTTGGGTCATTGAGCAAGGCTCTTAAACCACAATTGCTTGGCTTGTAAGACTGTATCATTTGTAAGTCACTCTCCTACATGACATAAACATAAATGACATAAATGTAAATGTATAGTGGGACAAAAAAGTATTTAGTCAGCCACTGATTGTACAAGTTCTCCTACTTAGAAAGATGAGAGAGGTCTGTAATTTTCATCATAGGTACACTTCAACTATCAGAGACAAAATGAGAAAAAAATCCAGGAAATCACATTGTAGGGTTTTTAAATAATTTAATTGTAAATTATGAAGGAAAATAAGTATTTGATCAATAACAAGTTCAACTCAATACTTTGTAACCTTTGTTGGCAATGACAGAGGTCAAATGTTTCCTGGACATGTACTGGCTTAAGCAGGGGGACACGCCTGGCACTGCAGGATCTGAGTCCCCCCTCAGCATAGTGTGTTACTGATGGTAGCCTTTGTTACTTTGGTCCCAGCTCTCTGAAGGTCATTCATCAGGTCCCTCCGTGTAGTTCTGGGATTTTTGCTCACTGTTCTCATGATCATTTTGACCCCACGGGATGAGATCTTGCGTTTTGCCCCAGATCGAGGGAGATTATCAGTAGTCTTGTATGTCTTCCATTTTCTTTCAATTGCTCCAACAATCTGCTTGCCTATTGTAGATTCACTCTTCCCAGCCTGGTGCAGGTCTAGAATTTTCTTCCTGGTGTACTTCGAGCTCTTTGGTCTTGGCCATGGTTGAGTTTGGAGTCTGACTGTTTGAGGCTGTGGACAGGTGTCTTTTATACAGATAACGAGGTCAAACAGGTGCCATTAATACAGGTAACAAGTGGAGGACAGAAGAGCTTCTTAAAGAAGAAGTTACAGGTCTGTGAGAGCCAGAAATCTTGCTTGTTTGTGGGTGACCAAATACTTACTTTCCACCATGATTTACAGTTAAATTCTTTAAAAATCCTACAATGTGATTTCCTGGATTTTCTTTCTTCATTTTGTCTCTCATAGTTGAAGTGTAGCTATGATGAAAATTACAGACCTCTCTCATCTTGCACAATCAGTGGCTGACTAAATACTTTTTTTGCCCCACTGTAAATGTAACTTCAGTAACCTAAAAATCAAATGTTTTGACTCTTTTGGTTTTCAAAAGAAAGTTGTGCCTGGTCCTGCCAAATGTCCCCACAAGGCAAGTCCTTGTGGGTAACTGGGTTTTCGCAAAGATAGACAAACTACACAGTTAACACAATAAGACGTATATGTCTGGACATGGATTTGACATCAAATGACAGAATTAAAACTTCATGAAGGAGTTAACACTTTACATAGTAACACTAGGTGGATGTGCAACACTTTGATAATCAAATCTTAAGTTGGAAAGAATGTAGAGAGCAGGATTATTTAATGCCAAAACTATAACAGCTGTTTTACAAAATAACACACCTTGTTATTTTATCTTGTTAAATTGTAAATTTTGTAAATAAATTGTGACACTTACTGGCGCTGATTTCTCGAATTATTGATGTATTGAGAAGTCAGTCATGTTCCTGATTCCTCTAGTTACTTTTAGAGGTCAACCAAGCATCATAAGAGAAGTCTTGCTTTAGAGTAGGACAAACAAAGAAAGCTCCCTGTCTAATAACTGGCAAACAAAAACAAAATATTCACACCCGGTTCACTGCCCATGTGTCCGAGAGTGGCTTGAATTGATGTTTTCAAAGCTGTTTGTCTGATTAGCATTTGTCCTATCTTTTTAATGCATACATGTTTGCTCCACAGTCTCCCAGAGACACACAAGCTTCAATGAGTGTCTATTAGCTCTGTGTATAGGTTCATTAAAAACTCAATCAAATTCCCAGTCACTGCACAATTCCATACTTATATCTTAAAGTTTTGTCTCTAATTCTGCCCTCCTGAACTTATTCCCTGCATACACTCATATCCACGCAAACACACAGTACTTGTAAACTCGATCTTACCCTTAGTACCCAAAAGAAAAGCATTTGACTTTTTTAGGTTTTCCAGTAAATGATGCATTTTTGGAAGAAAAACACTTTTCCTCCTGGGGATCAGCCAAATTTGCCCAAATATTGAAGCTTTTGGACAGGCACTATTATCACTTGGACATTTGTCACATGCACTCACACAAACTGTTCTCTTTTTTTCTAGAGGTACTGAGTGGATAAGACCTCTGACTCCATCTGTTCGAGTGTTCTCAGAGCAATATTACATTGATCCTGAAGCTTTTTGGGAAATGGTGTTTTTTGGGGGAAATTGTGTTTTGGGGAAATGCATTTCTAAAATAGGCAGATGGCTTGGAGCATGAAAGTGAATGATGGGTTTGGGTGTGTAGTTTTTAGAGACAGGGGAGTCTGAGGCTCTGTACTCATCAGACTCGAGATGAATGCTGGCAGTCTGTGTTCTTGCATATTCATAAAGTATTGTGCAGCGGAATTCAATAAGCCCCTCTCTTAATCTGAAATTTTAATATGCCTTACACATAGGTTTCATTTTACTTTGGTTTGCTTTTGGAAATGCCAGATAGGAGCTGCTATTTGAGTTTCAGATAGTCTCACTGACATACACAAACTGATTACTTTATTAGGTACACCTCCTTGTTTCTACACTCATTGTGCATTTTTAGCAGCTCCAATGACCTTATAGCAGCAGTTTGTAGTTCTACAATTACAGACTGTAGTCCATCTGTTCCTGTATGCACTTTTAGTCCCTTTTACTCCATTCTCTAATGGTCAGGACCCCCACAGGACCAGCACAGATCTGCTACTATTTGGGTGGTGGATTAATCTGTGCACTGCAGTGACACTGACGTGGTGATGGTGTGTTAGAGTGTTTCGCTGGTATGGTTGGATCAGACATCTCAGTGCTGCTGGAGTTTTTAAACACTGTGTTCAATCACTGTGCTTTCTCCTGGGCACATCTACCTTATTCCTCCACCTTGTAGATGTCATGTAAGAGCCAGTGGCTCATCTGTTGTCACACAGTTTGTGTTAGTCATCCTCTAATCCTTCATCAGTGCTCACATGTTGCTGCCAACAGGATGCTGGTGGCTAAACATTTCTGGTTGCTAGACTATCTTCAGTCCAGCAGTGACGCTGAGGTGTTTAAAACTCCAGCAGCACCGCTGTGTCTGGTCCACATACCAGCATAACACACACTAACACAACACCACCACACCAGTGTAACTGCAGTGCTGAGAATGATCCACCACCCAAATATCTTTACTCTGTATTCATCCTGCATGTTTGTGTTTGGTACTTTGTAGGCTTTGTGAGCTTTGATAACCCAGGCAGTGCCCAGGCAGCCATCCAAGCCATGAATGGCTTTCAGATCGGCATGAAGCGCTTGAAGGTGCAGCTGAAACGGCCAAAGGACGCCAGTCGTCCCTACTGACCCTTGCCAGAAACAGACACACAACGGATAGCACAGGTAGGCCTGATGTTATTGTATAACAATATGCAAAGCATAAAATTCATAACATTGCATATTTGGACTTAAAGAGTTAAAGGATGTAGATTGGTTATGTAAAGGGTACATTAATAAACAGTTTATGGGATTGAGGGGATCTAAGTGCAATTTATTAAAACATGACCATTAGTGCATTTAGACGCTCTACAGTGGAATGTGTGTAATAATTAAATACTGCTCCTGTATAGATTCTCTCTTTTCTTCACTCCTCTCTCTGAGCTCTCATTTTGCACCACCGTTCCAGCTGAATATTAAAGCAGGGAGTGTTAGATTGTGGCTGAGCCCAAGCTCTGCAGATAGCTGGTCTATAGATAGACATAACTGGTTTAAAGTAGTCCAACAGAAAGTAAAGTAGCAGTGCTATAGTTTCCTCATGTTTATAATCAGAAGATTATTAGTTTAAAACCGTAGTTGGTGCACCAAACCAAATTCAGTGTCAAAGATTTTAGTTTAAATCACATTCTTTCCTCCACCCTCATATGGAAGCGGTTCCTGGGTTCACGTTAAGTTTAAAGTATTCTCAAAGTGTCACAACATGCACAATTCATTTGCTTTCAGTTTTCAAGCATATGTTATTAGGCTTCAAGTTTAAATTTGAATGGAAACCATTGGGGGATTGTCGTATTCAGGATGCTGATGTTTTCAGTCCAATATGGTACTTGGCAGTCCCACATGGCAAAAGACTGGTCCCAGAGTGACAGCCCAAGTCCAAGATATTTGACTAAATAGGTCCTTAGTGTAAAAAAGTGTAACATATATAGTTTGAAAGTTTGTAACCCTTTAGAAATGTACATATTTCTGTGTAAATATGACCTATCAGACACGAGTCCTAAACGTACATAAATTTAACCCTATTGAAAAAATGAGTCAAACATACATTTGTACATAAAATATTACATATATGTGAGTGGCAAAAGTATGTGAACCTCTTGAATTGGCAGTTAATTTGAAAGTGAAATTAGTCAGGTATTTTCAATCAATGGGATGATAGTCATCTGTGAGTGAGGACCGTGTGGTATTTAAACAACAGGGTTCTATCACATCTTCTGATAGATGGGTTCTTCACAACACATGTTTGTGGAACTCTATCATGGCACGAACAGAGGAAATTTCTGAGGACTTCAGACAAACAGTGGTTGATGTTCATCAGGCTGGAAAAGATTAGAAAACAACCTCTAAACACTTTGGGCTCCACCAATATACATTCAGGTAGATTGTGTACCAATATCCACTTTGTTACCTTCCCCAGATGTGGTTGACCAACAGAGATCACTCAAGGAGCAAGGCACGTAATAGTCTGCAAGGTCTCAAAGGATCCAAGAGCAACTACGAAGCAACATTTAGTTGCAGTTATTGCTGCACAGGGGGGGTCACACGAGATATTGAAAGCAAAGTTCACATGCTTTTGCCACTCACTAATATGTAATAATGGATCATTTTCCTCAATAAATTAATGACCAAGTATAATATTTTTGTCTCATTTGTTTAACTGGGTTCTCTCTATCTACTTTTAGGACTTGTTTGAAAATTTGATGATGTTTTAGGTCATATTTATGCAGAAATATAGAACATTCTAAAGAGTTCACAAACTGTCCACGTGATCTTTAGCAAACTGCAGACGAGCAGCAATGTTCTTTTTGGAGAGCAGTGGTTTTCTCCTTGCAACCTGCCATGCACACCATTGTTGTTCAGTGTTCTTCTGATGGTGGACTCATGAACATTAACATTAGGCAATGTGAGAGAGGCTTCAGTTGCTTAGAAGTTACCCAGACGTCCTTTGTGACCTCGCCACGCCTTGCTCTTGGAGTGATCTTTGTTGGTCGACCACTCCTGGGGAGGGTAACAATGGTCTTGAATTTCTTCCATTTGTACACAATCTGTCTGACTGTGAATTGGTGGAGTCCAAACTCTTTAGAGATGGTTTTGTAACCTCAACAGCTTTTTTTCTGAGGTCCTCAGAAATCTCCTTTGTTCGTGCCATGATACACTTCCACAAACATACCTTGCAGACTTTGATAGATCCCTGCTCTTTAAATAAAACAGGGTGCCCACTCACACCTGATTGTCATCCCATTGATGGAAAACACCTGACTAGTTTCACCTTCAAATTAGCTGCTAATCCTAGAGGTTCACATACTTTTGCCACTCACTAATATGTAATATTAAATCATTTCCTTCAATAAATAAATGACCAAGTATAATATTTTTGTCTTATTTGTTTAACTGGGTTCTCTTTATCTACTTTTAGGACTTGTGTGAAAATCTGATGATGTTTGAGGTCATATTTATGCAGAAATATAGAAATTCTAAAGAATTTACAAACTTTCAAACATGACTGTACAAATATGGCCAATGGTTCACCACCTGTCTTTTTGGATTTTGTAATGCATTTTAATTGTAGCTCAAAGTCTGATGTTTATGTAACTCTTAACTTTGTAAGTGTTAAGACAACCATCTGGATCCTTTCTATCTCCCTAAGAGTGACAGGCTTCACATGTAGACATCAAGCTGTCAGGAGGAGATACTTTGCACTCATTTCGTTCTTCCAGTTCTAACCTGTTCTCTTTTTCTCTTGTAGGTTTTGAACAACAGTCTTGATATTGTAAAAGGATGGAACATTTCCTAGTGAAAACCAACAAGGACAAGTGACCAACATGAAACCCAAGAAAAACAGAAGAAAAAAAACAATAAACACAGCTGATAAATAAGTACATGCTTTTTTGTTTGTTTTTTAAGAAGAAAGAAGAAAAACATATCAGATCTTACTTTGTGCAACACTACGGCGATGAGAGTTTAACATAACAGGGAACATCAGTATCAAAAGGAGTGAAGCCAGCAATGAGGACAGACAAACAGGACACAACAAGACAAACTTTTTCCTTGGATAAAAAGAGAGAACACAGTTGGAAGTACGGTGCAACTGTTGGACTGACAAAGAAGCACCAGGTAAATCCTTACAGAAGCTTCAAAGGGAAATGAGCAACGGCTGTGACTTTTACTTCTATGGACTAATGAGGGTTTAACTTGAAGATCCAAGGTAAAAACAAAAAAAAAACTGAGAAGCATTTACATGACTTGGATGGACATGAATTCTCTGTCTCTCTTTCTTCTTCAGAGCTCTTGTATATGCTAATTAGAAGTTCCACAGAAGCAGTATTGTCATAACTCTCTCTTGCTTACCGCCCTTTTTCCCCCTCTCACTCCTTTCTTTCTCTTTCTCTTACCTATGGCCCTTTTGGGGTTTAAAGGACCAAATCTTTTTAATCACTATCTATAGTAATGTTTAATATTATCACTGGTATCTTATGATACAGAATACTGCATAAACTATTACAGTTAAGAATTAGACAAAAATACTTCAGGGTGTCTAGTACATATACAAAAAATATGGACTTTGGTTTTGTTGTGATGGGAAAAAACATTAACAGGAACAAACCTGTGAAGATTCCAGGATAAATAAGTGAACCTATGAATATAGAGGCTTTTGATAGTTGATCAGTAGTGGAGTATAGGTAGCCGAAGCTATTGCTAGAATTGGACGTGTTAATATGATGGGCACATGCTGCTTTCATTCACAGCCACACCTCATTTTTAGAAAGCTGCACCTTTAAATGAATTATAGAGACATCCACAGAGACATTGATTGACAAATAATAATCCTATTTGTTGACTTCTAGTGCTTTTTGGGAGAGAAAATATAAATTTCACAACTAAAATCAATTTCTGGGACTTTGATGGTATTCTGCTTAAAGCTAATGTGCCGTCCCCGACACTATTCTAGTGCAGGCTATAATTAGCATCAGAAGCATTAGGCACACCAAACAGATAAACATGAAACCCTAGTGTATAGCTTACATTAGTTCAACTGCATCTGATATATAATTCTATTTATATTCATTGCCAATTGAAGTATATGTGTACTAACTATGTGTGCACCGATTCTCCTTTGTATTTTCTTTAATAATATCAGAGCTCTGATTATCTGATACTGATCCAAACAAAACCTAACTCAGCTGGTGGTGATCTTAAGATGGAAATGATCATTGTCAACTAAAATACAGCACATGGCCAACATCATTGGACTGCTAAGCAACATATCCATATACTCCTTCACATCTTATTCCAACTAGAGAACCTAGCTCATAATATTATTCCTTCTTCATTCAACTTTACATTTGACACAACGCATTGGAGTGGGTTGCCTTCTCCTAGCAGCCACCATACCCAGATTAGAATATTAGACTCTATAATGAATTGTGATTCATCACTCCATAGAAAGCATTACATTTGTGCCTACCTGCTCCAACATTCAGCAGTCCCATTCTGTGGTCTTGAGTAGCCTAGCACTTCATGATTGAGTTGTTGTTGCTCTTCAATGTTTCTGCTTCACTCTAACAGTTGACCGGGCAGCTTTAACAGGTTAGAAATTTCTCAGTTTGTTACAAAAACACATCAGCAGTCACTGGGTTCTTCAGGACGAACCTGTTAACAACGAGTGTGCCTGAAATAGCCAGTATTTAATAAAAAATGAAAAGTGTATCAGGCACACACAATTACAAGGCCAACATCTACCCAGTGGCTAAGTACAAGCCACCAAGTGCTAGACTGATGAATCCCCAATATTAACTAGTGTCTCACTTAAATAATATAGAATGAAATACACTCATTGAAGAAAAAAAAACAAAGCACCCAGATAGAAATGTCGGATTGCTGCAAAACTTTGCATGCATTTATGTCGTAGACAGATATATAAATGATTGCAGGTGTGGACTGATTAGACACTGGGTCTTGCCACAAGTGAAAAGTAAATGTGCTACTCCAACGGGCTTATAAAAAGGCTCTCAGAGGCTACTTTTGGGTAGTGTACCTATTGGTGAGAAATCGTTGACTGCTAGACATGCCTCTTGTCCACAGCTGGGGATGTAGATCCTCCACACTCATAGTTTCCCAAAGATGCCGTCTCAGCTGGTCCCATAAATGCTTGATTGGCAATAAATCCGGTGACCAGGCAGGCCAAGGAAGTGTTGCAATGTGGTGGAGGCATTCCTGAGAAATCCTTTCTGTGCCTGCTGAAAAATACCAGTTGGAAGCCCTGCCATGACAGACAACACACATGGCCTCAGAATGTCCTGCACATATCGCTGAACTGTTAGTGCCCCTCATATCACTATTAGGGGTGACTAACTGTCATATGCGATGGCTCCCCAGATCATCACACCAGCAGTTGGGGCAGTGTGTCGCTCCACAGCAAAGGCAGGATTGAAGTGCTCACCACAAGGCCTCCATACTCAAACCCAACCGTCGTCGGATCCCAAACAGAACCTGGATTAATCGCTAAAGATGATATGGTCCCAGTCCACAGCAGTCCAGGATTGTCGTTCATGACACAACTGCTAACTGCAAAGGTGATGGTGTCTGGCTGTCAATACAGGACACTTAACAGGTGCCATGACAACAAATTTCCTTCTGTTAAGTGCCTGGAAATGGTTCGGGCAGAGACAGGGGTGTGAAGATGCCACGTGTGTCTGAATGATGGACAATGAAACTGTGGAAGCTGCTCGTGCTTGTCAGTGGATCAAACAATCCTCTCTACTGGTGGTCTGTCTGGGCCATGCAGAGCCTGTTGGCCATGTATGCGTGCCCTCACTTAACTAATGCTCCCAAAACCTCCTAACAGCTAGGTCAGAGTGGCCCAGATGGCGGCCAATTCGTTGAATCATTCTCAGTCCAGTTTGCTTCTCTCAGTCCACTGATGTGCCCCCTCCCAAAGTCTGTCAACTGGGCAAAATGTCTTCATGTGTCTGTTATAGAGGCATGTCTAGCAGACAATGATCTCTCAGCAAGAGGTACACCACCCAAAAGTAGCCTCTGAGAGTCTTTTATAGGGCAGCGTGAGAAGCAAGTTTATGCCCTCTTGTAGCAACACCCAGTATCTAATCAGACCACACCTGTAGTCATTTACATATCATGCTGAGATATATCTACATGCCGAGTTATCAGTTATCCAACATTTCTATCTGGGTGCGATGTTTTGTGTGTATTCCAATGAGTGTATTTTAGCATTTTTACACCCAAACCCTATTCAAATGCGTGTGTCCACATAATTAACAATTAAGATTTACAATGTACTGTGCAATGCAGTGTTAAAGTTCTAATTTTGTATCTTATTAACTGGCTAGAGGGAATGAAGCACTGATTGACTAAAATGAACAGTCCATACAAAACACTGTATAAAGCATGCGTCTTCTCAGAAGTCATGAATAAAACATTTAAATGTTTCAGCATAATGCAATTTTCGAACGCAACATTATTAGTCTCTTTCTACTGAAGATGAACAGGCAAGATGTGGTGTACAATCCAGTAGTGTGAACCCCTTTTGTATTTTATATAGAACCAAGTTGTCGTATGACCAAATATACTAGTGGAAGTGCAGTACAATCTACTCCATTCAAAACTCCATTTATTTTTATGGAATTTAGTCATTAAGGTTTTATACCCTGGGGTCCAATTTGTCATTGCCAGTACATTATCAGAAATGAAAAGTAGTATCTAGTGCAGATAGCCTTAGTGACATCGTGTAAGTTGGATTTGGTAAGAAGTGCAAAGACATGTAGACAAAGGCATGTTTCACTCCTATTCAAAAGAAATCAAGGAAAACTGGCCACTCACAACGATTCCAGCAATTTCCTCCTAAAATCAAAACCCAGTGAATCAAATACCTTCTAGATGGTACAACTGGTGGCATTAAAGCAGGTCCACCTAACATCCTCAGCTGTGCTAAAATTAGCCGAAGTTAGCTTCTCCGGGCAGAAGCCATCTTGTAAATGTTTAAGTGTGTTTTAATCTTGCATGTAGTTATTCTACTATTCTAAGACACAAATAGAATTTAGAAGGAGACAGAGGAAACATTTTAAATCTGCTTTTTGAGATAACATTCGTAGAATTATATATACCGTATAAACACCTGGCTGATAAATGACTTCAGAGAATTTTTACTGAACAATATTAATCACTACAGTAGATATAATGAGGTGTGGCTGATGGTATATGCTCTCTCCATCGTGGTTAGCTCAGTAAATCAATGATATACATTGCTTTTTTGACAAGGTTTTAAAAATATTTTTTGCTATACAATTTAGCCTTGATAAAGAGTAGTTCACTTTTCACAAATTCTCCCACTGCCCTTGTTATACCTTTCATTCTATTGTAGACCTAGTGATGAGGGACCAAGTGGCTTTTTGCTTGTCAGACATTGATAGAAAAACAAGTACACCACAGGATGGTAACCCTACCGATAACCGCACAGGGGTGGACAAATCACTATAGCAGGTGTCTGATTGAGAAAAGCAGAATATGTGTCTGAGCAATTGTTTTTTTATGCAGCATTGCCTGGTGGGCAAGTGACTCAGCAGGTTGCTGATAAACAGTCAACGGAGAGCTTTTTTTTCTCCCATCAGTGAACCAAAGAAAAACTGCTGGTATTCACAGCTAATCAAAATATAATTTAATTTAGATTTTTAATCATGCTCAGATTGGTTCACATACTTTTTATTGTTAATCTGCTTGTTGATAAGAGCTAGAACTATAAGCTCTTCATACATTTAGTTTAAATTACAGTCTACACTTATGTTGCCCACCTCTGTGTCATGGGAAGTGACCCTGTCAGTAGGATTACAGTGACACCTACCAACTCATCCATACTGGGAAAACTTGGTTCCTGAATGGGGTAGAATTTAATTGCTGGCAAGACATTTGTCACATTTCAATAATGGCAAGGGCTAGAGCTGAGGTTGATGGCTTTTTGAGGTAAAGTGCATGTAGGGAAGTCCGTCCTGCCATCACATTTGGCAAAAGATGAGTGATAAGGATAGACTGTACATTGTCCAGGGTGGTCGGGTGTCTCAATGGCAATTCCCTTGCCCACCACATCGGTGATCCAAGTTCAAGTCCCGGTAGTGTCTTCTGAGGAAGACAAATGGGGGGAGCGTACCTGGCGCTGCATTAGGAACCCTGTCCAAGCCCTGAGTGATGATGGACTGGAACCCTTCAAGATGCAAGTTTTCCATGTCCCATGAATTTGGCGATGGACTCCTGACCCCCTTCGATTTTGACCACAATAAAGCAGGGCTGAAATAAGAAAAGAAAGAATACATTTAAAATGTTAGCCTAGTTCATTTTGTTTGCTACTTACCAAGCTTGCTAGCTAGTTAACATAGTTACCTGCAAACCTAAAGCAGTTCCTTTCATGTCTTAATCCATTTTCATGCTCAAAGCCGTGGAAAATAGCTTATTGCCACTGACATTGCGTCATTCACTTACCAGTCGTCATACAGTAATGCTACAGGACGCATGTCTTTGGCATGTGAAACATTTTATACAATGGAACTACATAGTAATACAAATCCTACAAATGACAGATTTGGTGGAATTGATGTTTCAGACAGCTGAGTTCATCATGTGCATGCTCTCTACTTTACACAAATTTCAAAGCAGGGATTGGCTCATAAATCTGTGCATTACAGCAAAACAAATAGTCCATTGCTGAAGCAGGCATTTTGTCTTCTTACTTGGCTTAAATGTTTCCTCCCATGCTAATACAGGTATGTGCCATTTAACGTCCTCATTACGTTCTGTGAAACAGGACGTTGACCGGATAATGCTGGTGCATAGTAGTTTAGATACTTTGCACATAGTGTTTTATTTTCAACAGTAATACAGTGGTACCTTGGTTCTCATTGTTAATTCATTCCAGAAGACTTGCCGAGAACCGAAAACGACGAGTACCGAGCATTTTTTCCCATAAGGAATAATGTAAATTAAAAGAATCCGTTCCAGACTCCCAGAAAATCCACACTGTATAAGGCATTATATGCATTAATAGAGTTGTATTGTACAGGTGCTCCCTGATTTATAATGCGGATATGTTCCGACAAATCATCCGACTTGTCATAAACTGATGAGTTTAATATAGTCTATATTGTGTCATAGCAGAGCCTACTACACATTATCACTTAAATTAACCTACAGTTGGCCAAAAACATGATCTTATAATAAAATGTTGAAAAAATCTCATGGAATTTATTGAGTATTGGATTGAAAGTGAAAAGCAGAAGCAAAGCACTTACTCTATTGGTGAACTCAAGGCGCTAGCTGCTAATGCTAACTGCTCAGCCTGAAAGCCAAGAGGATTCAGTTCCTGTTTTCCTTTCAGTTGGCTGTCATTACTAACCATTTTAGGACCCATGGAGACTTATTTGCACTAAGAATAAAGAAAAACATGATAAACACAGCAGAGATCTTCACTGAGTAACTGTGAATCTGAATCGCTGTGTACTGAATCATAAATCGGGTTTCGGCTGAAAGGAGTCATGTGGCTTGGTTCAAGTTTTAGCAAGCGTGCTGAGTACTGAGCAAACGATGAGAAACAAGACAAATTTTTCTAGTCAACATGTGCTGAGAACCGAGGTACCATTGTATAGATTAAAACACAATATGAAAACATTTAGTATCTTTTATAAAACATGAAACACTACCAAGTTTTTTCCAGTTTTGAAGACTGCGACTCTCTTTTTTTGGCAGCAGGTGTCACAAGGGTTCGCTCAGACTTGTTTTCTGTTATTTACACAAGAACTAGATATATATGAGACAGCTTTTAGTTCCTATTACAATCCTTAAGACCTCGGTTATTAAAGCGAATGGATGTTAAACGGCACATACCTGTACTTTAAAACAGGTTCATCCTCAAGGTGTACTCTCCCAGAAATGACAAGTAATGTCCCAGATAAGGCAGCATACTGTCGTGCATTTGAGTGTTTTAGCTGCAGTTAAATGGAACCGAGCATAAGCATTTATTTTCTCAGTAGGCTGATGAATATGTAATTTGTCCACCCCTGCTGCAAGCTTTCCCCTTCATTTCGTTGCATTGTTTGCCTTAGAATAGAGCTTTCTCAGCCTGTTAGAATCCAGACAAACCCCAGTGTTTCTAATAGTAAAGAGTATGAGCGTTGTGCCTCTCCCCTCGTACTGTAATAAAAATGAAGGTGGCATTTTAAATAAGACCTCATTACAGTGCTGTCACTGTGTGTTTTCTCCAGCTTACATTTAATCAATGTTCGGTAGATTCTCACAGCTGCGAGTGCTTACACAGCATTCACCTTGCAGACTGGAAGCTGCCATGGGCCTCTGAAATATTATTTTAAACCCTACTGCCCTGGTTTCCTGGGATATTTCCAACTACGTGCCAAGTAGACAGTTCAAGATGCGAGACTATTGATGAGCAATCAAACGGAGATCTAAATCAGTGGAAGGTTGCTGAAACCCCAGTATAGAGCACAGTTACAAGGTGGGAGGACATCACTTTTATAAAGCGGCTGTTAAAATCGCACCTCATCTAAAGCATCGGACGAGCTGGCCAGGGGTCAGACAGCGCACACACAACTCGCTTCCAGTGCCGTCTCCTCCCAGGCACTCTTCAGGGCACAAAAGGAAGTGCACCCTTTGTCTCAGCCAGTGCCATTATCATTCTGGGCCATATCGCAGCCAGCTGATGTAACACTGGTGTAAGAATCGCACAACAGAACATTCCTGGCTTTGTGGCAGTGCTGCACGGCTTTTCAGCAGTGCAGATTTGTATTATATCCTGTTAGCCAGAAAACTCATTGTACAAATATAATTAAAAATTACTTTATTCATGCTTCTATTTATTACCAAATCAGAAACGTTTTGCTTCTTTCATAGCTTGCCCTGCCTGAATAACACGCTGCATGCTTTTAGCTAGACACATTCATTTTACTAAAACACTATTTTAAAATGCATTCTTGCACCTTTTTTGTTTCGTTTTCTTTCTTTTAATATTTGTCTTTATCAATACCTCCATGGGTTAACGATTGCCATCACATGAGCAGAGCTAAATGAAAATATATTTGCTGAAATCACATAAGCTGTGCAGACAAATGAGCTAAGGCCAGGTTTCTGTAGTTGTTTATTTTTATTATTAGTATTAGTATTATTTAAGAAATATGCTTTAAACGTCAAATACACTGCAATAAGGACTTCTTTTATTGATCATTATGGCCATTGCTTAAGGAAACCAAAACACTGACACTAATCTCGTGAGGAAGTATTCTTATATACTCTAAGGGTGCTGTAAAATCCTGGATTTTGATTGGTCATACATGGTTTATTAATTTTCAGTAATGAAAGGTGTTAAAATAGTGCCAGTTGTAGGTGTAAATCACTGGATTATGTTATTAAGCTTGATTTATTACTTTTCATCTTTATCATTTCTATTGTAACAACAAGTTCTATAGTAACGCTTTCTCAAAGATCTTCCCAAAATGGTACCTTCTTCGGGGCTACTGATTAATAAAGCTAGTAATACCTGAATAATATACAGTACTGTGCAAAAGTCTTAAGCCACCATCAGATTTGTTGTTTTAGCAATGGTTTAATGACCATATATTGTGGGACTGTGGTGGCCTAGCGGTTAAGGTACTAGACTATGGACCAGAAGGTCCAGGGTTCAAATCCTGCCTCTGCCAAGCTACCACTGTTGGGTCCTTGAGCAAGGCCCTTAACCCACAATTGCTTGGATTGTAAGACTGTATAAGTTGTAAGTCGTTCTGGATAAGAGCGTCTGCTAAATGCTGTAAATGTAAATGTAAATATAGTCAACAATTGGACCCAAAGCATGGATTTGTCACTCCATGTCACTCTTTACCACTGATTTTCATTCCAATATTTGTGATCTTTAGCATATCTTAGCCTTTTCACCCTATTCCCCTTCCGAAAAGTGGTTTCTTGGCTGCTACACTTTTAAAAAGTTCATTCCTGATCAAGCTTCTTCAGACTGTAGGGTCAACTTGGCATAAATGTGAAGCATAAGGGAAGGACTCACTATATACCTGCCACTGTAGCCTATAGAAGCTGTTTTTCAGATTTGTTTTAATACTGCATACACACTTCCTGTACTTCTGGTTGTATTCTAATAAAGAGACTGAGAAATAATTATATGGTCAATATACCATTGCTTAAAAATGGTGTTTCCAGTCCAATGGTGCTCTAAGACGTTTGCACAGTTCTGTATATTTGAAAACAATTGAAATGGCTACAGGTTGGTCATGGTACAGTTTAAACTACCAATTAATATTCAATTGTTTAACAGGATTAAATGATGTACTTGAGCCTGAAGTTGTACAAGAATACTTTGAAGCAAAAGGACCAAGTGTTTTTTTTTAACCATGTTTTACTTCTGAAGCATGCGTTTCTTGAATGAAAAAAGAAGGAAATCATTTAAAATGTTCAGGTGTACGGTGTTATTTAGTGTGCGTTCTTTATGCTGTTACTACCTAAATCAAGCCACGTTAGCAAAGCCATGTTAGCTTTGAAGTCCTACTGCATGAACACAACAGCAAAACATTATGACTTTTGTTCCTTTCTGTTTTTTCCTTGTTTTACTTTAATCTCGCCTTGCTCATGGTTTATACTGCTCCAGTCAGCATTCGGAATGTGGTTGTATAGAGCGGTTTTGAAGTAGGAACGTAGGATATTCTAGGTCTTATACACTAATATAATAGGCTTATACAATTCTACTTTAGACTCGTACACTGCTATGCTGATTTTGACTCTCGTGGGCGTTACTGTAATGAATGCAGTGTGATGGGTGACAGCTCAAAGATGGAGTCTTTCATCTATTTACTGTGGTTAATATTATTAACACAGGAATCTTTCTTCAGGTATAGTGGGTGAGGACGAGCTGGGGCTGGGTTTTAAGGTTTCTGTAAGGTTTCCTTGGCACAATGTATAATCAAGATACACCTCATTGTCAAAAATATGTGGACACCTGAATCACGTTCATTTGTGCTTGTTCATAATAACAAGGGTAATTAATATAGGACTGGTATTTTAGAACATGACTGCCAGGAACATAATGGGCATCTACAAATAGATGCCACAGAGTTTATGGTACATCATGAAAAACAGACACTGCCAACCAGATTCTTGCCAGACTACCAGAAGTGTGATGCAACTCTCCCGAGAACAAGTTTTCACTGCTCTCTTGTAAAACTTGAATGGACTTCCTGTCCACTGGGAGTCCATGGCACAGCCGTGCTCATATTGGCATTGCTTACTGTCTTAAAGCGAGGACAGATGAACAGTACAGAGCAGTGCATGCAAACAGCGCCTGACAGCAGCGGGTAGCAGAATGAGTGTCCACATATTTTTGGTCATGTAGTATATAAGTTGTATACTGAATGTTATTATAAAACTAAGCTAGTAAAATCATTTGGAGGGAAGTGTGGGGCAAGCTCTCTCGTGAAATAGTTTTAGCATTCAGCAGACAAAGCCAGACAACAGGAAGGATTGCTGGTCTTAGCTGAGGTTTAGCTGAGGAGTGGAGTCACATGATTATGCCCCACCCCATTAGAAGGTTCTGATGGACATAAGAGAAAAGCAAAATTTTCAAGAACTTTAGTCCCAACCCTCTCCCTCTTGAACTTGCTGCTTTGACAATTAAATGTGTAAAATGTTTTATGGTTTTGTATTTATTTATTTATTTAATTAATTATTTATTTATGTTTGTTTGTTTGTTTGTTTGCCTTGTTAAATTATTTGAATGGATTTGATTCAGCTTCCTTTTATTTCTATATTTATGTACGAGTACTAGATTGTTTCTTCAATTTTGACATTAATATGTATGTATAAATAAGGCTTATCGGGACTTTTTCTCTCTTTCTCCTTTTTTCAATTTTACAATAAAAATTTGAAATGAACTCCAACATCCTGTGCGACTGTTTTGCGTTTTCTGTGATACTTGCATGATAGTAGCTAAAGTGTCAACATTAAAAACGTTTTGTGAACATTTAAATCTTCTTTTTCCACAGGTATTTAGTACATTTAATCACAAATGTTAATCGCACTTTATTTATTTATTTTTTTTTAAAAATACAGGTTGTCTGTAAAGGAAGTTTTACACTGTTAATACGTGCATTGAGAAGTGGGGACTGTGGTAGCCTAGCGGTTAGGGTACTGGATTATGGACCAGAAGGTCCAGGGTTCAAATCCCACCTCTGCCAAGCTGCCACTGTTGGGTCCTTGAGCAAGACCCTTAACCCACAATTGCTTGGATTGTAAGACTGTACCAATTGTAAGTCGCTCTGGATAAGGGCGTCTGCTAAATGCTGTAAATGTAAATGTTTGTGGGGTCACCCACGGGGCTCACACTGCATCAACGTAATATAGATAAAACCTGGGCTCCTTGTGCGTCATCTGAATCTGAAAACAGCCTCTCATGCACACTGGTTGGTGAGTAATAAATGTATTAAAGTGTGACATATTTTATAGACAGCGCGTATCTACATCTTTGAATTATAGTAGAATAAGACAGCACTGTGATCATGAACTGACATTCTACATATGACCTTGATTTTTGCATCACTTAGTTAAACAGTATTTTTAGGTATCCATCCAAGCCACATTTACAGCCAACTCAATCTGCTTGAAGTAATGGTGAATAATTATACAGGTAAGCATCATTTAATGATCGCATTACATTCTGAAGACCAGGCCATTGTCCAGACATTACCATAGTCACATAGTATTTTTTCACAAGAAAACTGTGTGCAAACGATACGTAAATGCATTTACTCTGACTTCAGTTTCATTGCAGACAGACATGAACCCAAGATATTTCATGTTTTTTCTGGTCAACTTCATTTCATTTGTTAATAATCATCCATTCCTGCATTTCAAGCCTGTAACACATTCCAAAAAAAGTTGGGACAGGAGCAAGTTAGGTCTAGTAATGAGGTACAAAACTAAATGATGTGATTTCAAACAGGTAATGTGAACAGGTGATTATAACCATTATTTGGTACAAAAGCAGCATCCATAAGTCTTTGAAGAGTGAAGATGAGCAGAGGATGTCCAGTTTATCAACAAATGTGTAAGAATATTAATGAGATTGTTTGAAAACAATGCTCCTCAAAGAAAGATTTAAGGGATCTACGTATTTCTCCCTCTACAGTGCATAATATCATTAAATGATTCGATAAATCTGGAGGAATTTCAGTGCATAAGCCGAAACTGAAGGTCCGTGATCTCCGATCCCTCACTGCATCAAGAACCGTCATTCATCAATAGCTGATATGACCACATGGGATTACTTTATCAAACCTTTATCAAGCACTACAATACAGAGTTACATTCATAAATGCCACTTATAATGTTACTGTGCAAAAGCAAGCCTTATGTTAATCATGTGCAGGACTTCTTTTAGTTCCTACAATTAAAAAAGTCACAGCAGGGGGAAAGGCTTTCTCATACATGGCCCCTCCAACTATGGAATAAACTTCCCACTTTCGTTCGAGATTCAGACACTCTCCAAAGTTTTAAGTCTAGGCTAAAGACATACCTATTTACACAGGCTTTTGACTAGATTTAGACCAGGATGCATGGCTTGGGTCGCTGGGGCCGGAGTCTGGAGTCATGTCTGGCCTGCCTGTCTTGTCCGCTAGCCGGGAGTGTCGAGTGGGGGGTCTGACTC